>PVIA01006443.1:0-97525 GCA_004024845.1 Tonatia bakeri
ACTATGTAGAGTGCACAGGTTTGGAGTCTGAGTTTTGAAAGTAAGCTTAATCCTTACTAAACACATGAACATGGGGAAGATCCATGACCTCTCTAAAACTTTCCTATAAGATAAAGATAATATTGTTTAGACTGAGTTGTATTGGAACAGGGTGCTATAAGTAGGTATAAAGTGTGTGGTATATTGTATGTGCTCAGTAAATGCAAAGGAGAAAGAAGAGAAGAAAGAGAAGCAGGAAGACTAATGGAAGAACATACAACTAAATGAGAGAGTGAGCGTGTGATTATTTGTTCCTGGCCTCAACTGCTCTGCTATAACCACAGTCATTGTCATTCTCTTTCCTATCCCCAAATCCAAAACCCAATCATAACAGAAGTCCATGTCAGCATTATGAAACCACCCTGCCACTCTAAATTGGCAGAGAGCCAGAGACAGTGCTTCTGCACAGCCCTTCTTAAAATTATTCTACCTTAGGCTTCTTTTCTGCCTCTTTTTCCTCTTTGATGCAGGCTCTTTCCTTGATCCACATCATTCTTTTATTTTTAAGATTTTATTTGTTTTCAGAGAGAGGGAAAGGGAGGGAGAAAGAGATGAAAAGAAACATTGATGTGAGAGAGAAACATCAATCAGTTGCCTCTTGTGTGATCCCTGATCCCTGACCGGGGACTGAGTCCACAACCTAGGCATGTGCCCTGCCCAGGAATCAAACCAGCAACCTTTTGGTTTGCAGGACAATGCCCAACCAACGGACCCACACCGGTCAAACCAATCCCCATCATTCTCTGCTCCTAATTTTGATCCCTTACCTTCTTTACTGTTTCCTCTTTACTCTTGTGTCTTTTAAATATAGCTTTTCCTGAAAGTTCTATTCCGTGAATGTATTCCTTGTTTGTTTTCTTTCCCTCTAAGTTCACCCACTCATAACTTCAGCAGTTCAAACCTCCACATCCTTAGCCCAACATTCCCGCTGTGCCCCAAATCCATATTTCCAAATCTGTTTGCAGCTCACCTAAAGTACCCTAAATTGCTCCATAAATGCACAGGATAGCTTTCATTTGCCCTCCAGATCACTCTCTACCCTGTGTGTGCTCTGGGAGGCTGATGTAAATGATGCATAAACAGCTCTCTTGACCTCTGACTTCCAATTATGCTTGGCCAAGAGGGATCCCTAGTGAGAAACAAGAAGGAGGGAGAAGAATAAGATCAGAATATACCTATTGCCTAAGGTGACTGTGGACTGACTGCCCCTTTCCACTAAAGCCTTTCTGCCCACACAATACTCTCCTGGGTTCTGATAATGCTTCTATCCCATACCACTTTAGACCCAAGAGTGGTGATGGCTCTTGTTCTAAAAAATCCCAAAGAACTGCATTAACTATCCGTGTGGTCTATTCATATCTCTGAAAATAGTCTCAACTTACCCAAATTGAGTGTTTCACTTATTTCCTATCTAGACCCTATAATTACTTCTTATATCTTTACTTTCCAATCCCCTATTATATTCCAGGTACTAGAGTATTGTAATAATTGTACAACTCATCTTCTTCCCTCTTACCTCTCTCTTCCCTAATTTCTGCCAGACTATATTTCTTAGACCATAACATCAAATCTACTCTTCTTTTCCTCCACATCTTGCAGAGGCTCTACACTTCTAATGAAATTAAGTCTGGGTACTTCACCAGATATTTAGACCCTTCTACAGTAAAGCCATCCTATCTTTCTAACATCATTTCCTACCACTCCTCCAAGTGTATTTAGAATCTTTAGGAGCCAAATGCATTCAACTATTGATTATTTCAAAATATACACTACATTCCACTGTCACAGCTTAATTCATGCTCTTCTTTCTCCAATTCCTTTTACCTCCCACCAAAAAAAATCCTATCCCTTCATATTCATCTTAAATGCCATTCTTTTCATGAACTGCACTTACATAAACTGGTGCCTGCTCTTCAAACTCCACATAAATTATTTGTACTTTTCTTATTTACCTGTTGTTAATTACAATTACTTATGTTTTATCTTAGCTTCACTATTGAATCATGGGTTTCTGCAAACGAAGTCCGTAGCTTTTTTGTATATGTCTTCCACCATAGTGCTTGTTAAATGGTCTTGATATAACATGTATCTCTTTAGCACTTACATAAATTTGTCGTTCTTCGTTTCTCTGTTAGTAGTTTCGTATCTATGTATAGTAAAAAGTGGGAGCAGAATATCTTCATGCATCCTATTATTGCACATCATGTGCAAAAGCAATTCCACAGGGCGTTGTCGTATTGTATTTTGTCCCACATGTTAAGTAGGAAGCTGAGGAAAAGTACTGTCACAAGGACTAAGCTAAATGTTAGAAATCCAAAATGTTAAATTTCATGACTGAAGATAAAAGGGTAGTCTCTGCTAGCCCACTTGCTACCCCATGTACACTACGTCATTGCTGCTCAGAGTCAGGGTAGAGCAAGAACAGCACTTTCAACTTCCCAACAAGAAAGGAGAGAGCTGCACTCCGCTAAACTCCAGTGCCGCTCTTTCGTTTTGGTGTCAGCCATCTTCTCCAGAGTCAGGCTGTTGGTGGCTGGCTCGGCTCTCAAAACAGAGTATTAGAGAGTCTGAGAGATTAGTATTAGCTTGTCTGTTTATTAGCTCATTCACCAATAGACTTAAAATTACTCATTGAATAAGAATGTGGAGTGCCTACAGTGTGCTACAGTGGAGAATAATAAATAAACAAAACTATAAAAACCATACAGAAATGCTTCAGGTAACTCACTCTAGCTGGTCAGGAATAGAGCCCAACTCCTTTCTTCTAAAACAGACATCTAAAAGAAGGCTTTTTTTTTCCACCACAGCTTACTTTTTGTTATAATAACTGAAATATTAGGGTATGTGTATAATGTAAACATTTTTAGCAGTTAATTTTTCCAAATGATATCTAACACAGAATCCCATTATATAAAATAAGGGATATATATTTATATTATATATAATTTATTATTTAATACATTTGTTATAATATATATCATTACAAAAATGATAAGTGGATTTCTTGGGCATTTACACTCTAACTGTTAGGTGAAGAATACTTTGCCATTTCACTGACCTGGAGCATCTCCATGGAGCCACTGTGTTCCCAAGAGCAGGGTCTGAAACCTGTTCCATTATCCCATGTGTCCCTTTGATCACTTCAGTAGTATCTCCTTAACAGTGGGGCTGCTGCTTCTTCACGAGTAGAGGAAGTTCTTATGAACATTTTAGTGTTTTTTGATTTTTTAAAATCAAAACACATAAGTTGATGTGCATCTTGAATAAGGAACCCCACAGTAGATTTCTACAGAGTCTATGTGAATGATAAGTCTAATAATCTAGAAGGATGTAAATTTAAGAAGCAATGGCTAATTGTTTGATCTTATCCTTACAGAATGCTCACAATACAAAGGTCTAGGTTCCACATCAAATTAAAGTTGC
Source organism: Tonatia bakeri (assembly GCA_004024845.1). Classification (NCBI taxonomy): domain Eukaryota; kingdom Metazoa; phylum Chordata; class Mammalia; order Chiroptera; family Phyllostomidae; genus Tonatia; species Tonatia bakeri. Next base: position 3,463 of record PVIA01006443.1, read on the forward strand.
ATGGTTTTTATCCCTTAGGAAACTAAATGCCTATTTTGGTCTTTGTTTCAAAACAGAATCCTCAGGTGGACCAGATTTCATTTACTTTTTCTGTTCTACACAGAACTAATACAAAGCTTCCTTTGGCAGGGTGGACACCCTCAATGACCTAATTGAATGTCAGCAACAGTGACTCCCCTGAGAGGATTCTATTTCAGCTGAATGACCTTTAGTGACTCTCTGGCTGCCTGAACACGAGACCTAAAACAGTGAAAGACACTGTTTGTGCCTTGTTTCTGAAAATAGCTCACCTGAAGCTTCAGTTTTGGTCTAACGTAGGGAATAATCATTCCTGTATGTGAAGTTACATTGTCACCAAAAGGAAAGTTCAGTTTCACCTCAAGAGTTCATAAAGTATGAACGAGGAAAAGAAAGAAGAGATGTCCAGATGGATAATCATGACATATGTAGTAAGAAAATAGAGAATTTTTTTTAAAAAGCTAATTATTCTTAACAAAAAAAATAAGAGAGGGAGAGAAGCAATGGCATTTCTAACTGATATCTAAAATGAGAATAAAGAGAGACAATAATGTATACTAATTATGAGAATAAATAAATCAAAGGAAAATGAAGAGACGGACAGCTGTCAGAGGGGAGGGGAGTGGGGACTGGATGAAAGAAGGGGAGGGATCAGCCAAAGAACATGTATGCATCACCCACAGACACAGACAACAGTGTGGTTATGACCAGAGGGAAGCACGGACGGGGGCAGCGGAGGTGAGCAAGGAGTGAGAAATGAGTACATCTGGAATAGTGTCAACAATAAAAATAAAGTTAAAAAAAAAAGAAAATAGAACAGTGAGATAACAGCACACTGCCTGAAAAATGTCAACCAAAGAAGCGGGAACAGAAGCTTGGTTGACATTTTATATCTAGCATGTAAACTTTCCTAAATTCCCTTTTCTCTACAGTTTTAAAGCAAACTCTTGTGTTCAAGGACCACTGCTACAACATGCTGTGAAAACAACAGAGGAAAAAAGATTTAATGACCAGAAGCTAATGAAGTAACTGCATGGAAGGATAAGGGGTTTGGACAAAGTACATTATTCCACTACAGAATAACCTTGTAAAGGTATAAGTTAATTTTTTCGATCATCATACCAGAACAAAGGAAAAGTTGAAACATAATCATTGGCTATTGATCATTCATCATAAAGATCTGGTCTATTTCTGTAATTACTTCAAGAACAGCTTAATTCAAAGAGGAACAGAAAATAGAATATCACTAATGACAAAAATCAAAGTGTCTTATTTGTTAAACAGATACAATCACAAAAGAAGTTTGAAGGTTTCCTCTAAATACTAAAATCAGTGCAGTGGTCTGCATCTGATGTTCTTTCCTTAGATTTTACATGGGTCTGCCACCATGCTATGAAAATCATATGTCAGAAAATTTGCCTGGCCATGGCTGAAACCTCTGTCTCTGGCATCAAGTGTATACATAGGTTGGATTATGTCCCCCCACAAAATTCCTGTGTCGAGGTCCTAACCTCCAGTTTGGAAATAGGGCTGTTATAGATATAACTAGTTAAGATGAAATCATACTGGAATAAGGTGACCCCTTAATCCAAATGATTGGTGCCCTCATAAAAAAAGGAAATCTGGACATGGACAGATACACAGTGAGAACACCATGGGAAGGACAGAGTTGTGCTGCCACCAACAAGGCAACTACCAGAAACTGGGAGACAGGCCTGGCACTGACCCTTCTGTGAAGCCTTTGGCAGGGAAAGAAATGTGCCAGCACCTCGATCTTGGATTTCTAGCCTCCAGAACTAGGATACATTTCTTTTGTTTAAACCACTCAGTTCATGGTATTAGAACCTAACACAACAGGGCTGTAAATACTCAGTTAAATTAATCACTATAGCTTATTCAATGTCAATCTCACTCCCATGGGAACTGGTCATCTTCACTGTAAGGATAATTTGTTTCTACCTTATATTAAAAGATGGGGGTGAAGAATTGTTCAATGACCAAACTATTCAAGAGTAAACTGAATTGTCAGATTAGAATATTACTGAGAGATCTCACTTATTTTTGAAATACCCTAAAATCATAAAAAAGGAGCATCCAGAGCATCCAAGTTGCTTAAATCCTTAATTACTATACAAATACAAGGGGTTTTTTTGTTTGTTTGTTTTTTTCTTTGTCGTTGTTGTGCCACCTTCTTCTTCTTCCTCCTCTCCCCCTCCTCCTCCTTCTCCTCCTCCTCCTTCTCATCCTCCTTCTTTTTCCTCTTTTGGTCTAAATAAAGATCATGATTGGATCATCAGTTTTGAGAGCTAGAGAATGAAATGACAAAGTTCAGCCAGCTTCTATAGTACCTTTCCAGATCCCTGGGTGACAATTGTAACTAAAAGACTCTACTTGTGAACCACTAAAATTATGCCTTATTAATAAAATAGGAGAGCAAAATAAATGGATGTGCATCACAAAGTGTCAGATAGTGGGCATACAAAATGAAGCATATCTAATTTTATGGTTAATTTGCAATTATAAACCACCTTGATCTTGGACTTCTCAGCCTCCAGAAGTGTAAGAAATAAATTTCTGTTGTTTATAAACCACTGAGTCTATGGCATTTCTGTTACAGCTGCCCAAATGGACTGAAGCATTCCCTCTGCTCCCATTACCTGACAATCACTGATCTGTTTTCTGTCCCATTTGTTTTACCTTTTCCAGAATGTCACACAAATGGAATCATTCCGTATATACCCAGCCATTTGGGACTGGGGCTTCTTTTCACTGAACATCATTAATGTCTTTGAGATTCACTCACGTCATTGCATGTGTCAATAGTCCATTTCATTTTATGGCTGAGTAGGGTTGCACCTTATGGATGTGTCACAGTTAGTTTATCCATTCACCAGCTGCTAGATGTTGGGTTGTTACCAATTTGGAGCTACTATAAATAGAGTTGATATAAACATTAGTGTACAGTTTTTCACTTCTCTTAGATAAATAGTGTGCAGTTTTTTTCATTTCTCTTAAATAAATTACCCAGTTTTTTCATTTCTCTTAAATAAATTACCTAAAAGTGATAATGCTGGACCTTATTGTCAACATATGCTTAACTTCATAAGCAACTGCTGAACTGTTCACAGTAGCCATGCTGTTTTCGTTCCCACCAGCAGTACATGAGTGTTTCAGTTGTTCCACATCCTTGCTAGTACTTGTTACTGGCAGTTTTATTTTTGTATTTAAACCATTCTAGAATGTGTGTAGTGATACAACATTATGGATTTAATTCACATTTTCTTAATGATAAATGCTATTTAAAATCATTGCATGTGCTAATTTACCATGTCAGCAGGACATATCTTTTCTCTGAGATGTGTACATCCAACCTTTTACTCATTTTTTAAAAAAGAGTAAGTTCAATTTTTTTATGATTGTGTTAACATGTTTCTTTAAACATTCTGGATCATAGTTCCTGATGATAGAAGTAAAGATTTGAAAGTAAGTTTAGCTTGTCAGTGCCTTATATTTTTCCATACTACACCTTTTAAACAGCAGAAGTTTTTCATTTTGATGGAGTAAAGTTTATCAAATTTTTCTTCTATAAATCATGATTTTAGTGCCATATCTAAAAAAAACTGCTTAAAGTGATGTCACAAATATTTTCTCCTATGCTTTCTTCTGAAAAGTCTGTAGTTTTAGGTTTCATATTGACACCTATGATCCATTATGAGTAATTTTTTTTAATTCCTCATTTGAGGACATTTTTTCATTCCTTTTAGAGAGAAAGAAACATACACCCAAGAGAGAAGCATCAGTTGGTGGCCTTTCTGTATGCCCCTGGACCAGGGATTGTATGTACCTGCACAGGGAATTAAATCCACGATCTAGGTATGTGCCCTAACCCAGAGTCAAACCCGCACATTTTGGTTATGGGACAATGCTCCAACCAACTGAGCCACATTGACCAGGCCCATTGTGAGTGAATTTTTAAAATTGAATTAAGGTATGGATTGAAATTCTTTTTTGTTTCATATGGATGTCCAATTGTTTCCCATGCCATTGAATAAAAGACACCTTGGATTCTGGTTTCCACTTCAACATGTAGAGTGCTTAGAAGTCATCACTTCCATCCTCACAACAAGAAAATAAAAGCTGAACAAACCAAAGAACAGTGACTTTTGTTGGACCCAGCAGAGCACTGAAGCTCCAGGACAAACCACCACCCCTATAATCTGAAGAGACAACCGAATGCACAGAATTACAGCAGGTATCTTTTTATCTGGACAAACACCCCAGGACCATAAACTGGTAGAAACATTTAAATATGGTAACTTTGAGTAATACTGGAAGCTGAGAGTGGATGAGCATAAAGATGAGGATCTTCACAGGCCCAAAAAATGGGGAGGGCCCCTCACAGGTGGACTTTACCTCCAGAAACCCCGCCAGTTCTCACAGTGAAGACCCAGGAAGGAAGAGGGCACTGGGGTTGAAGGGCTTTGCGGCACCAAGTATCTTTCCATCTGCACATCTTTAAAATATTATTCTCTAACCTGCATTTTTTGTTACTTTTGGATTCACAGCTGTTTCTTATAATTAAAGAATACATAGGTTTTTTTTAATAATTAAGAAATCGCAAATTGAAAAGTTAACTATCCTTATTTGATTGACAGCTGTAGGCCAACCATCTATCACCATTTACAGTTAAAATACTTATGAGGCATAGAAAAAGAAATGGAAGTATAAACTGCCATATCCATTAGAATTTATCAAACATCAAGTGATCTTTTAAAGGAACTTATTAGAAGTTAATTTAAAAATAACTACCTAATAATAATGACAGTTTATTACAGTTATTTAAATTCAATATTTTTTTCTGAAATATTTTGTGTAGTGATAAAGTAGAAATCAAAGTAGATCAGTTAAGGTTAAAATTCAATTTGGGTAAATACAGGAGCATATAAAAACTAAAAATAACAAATGAAAAATTGAAAGACTTCCACTGATGAAAGCATCTCTCAATAATGTAGTTTGAAAACATGGAATGACCTGGAAAAAAGAATGGTACCACAATGATGCAAAACCAATAAGAATAACATAAAAATACACAAAGAATAGCTTGATTGATGGAGAAAACGGTTGCATCTTTCCAAGTGGAAAGAGGAGCTAGGCAGAAAAATAACTTAACTGCCTCCTGGTTACAGAATTCATGAATAAGGTCAGGAAACCCTGCAAGGAAGAAAGGATGGGGCAAAAATGAATAATGGGAACTGGAGAAAAATAAGCATTTAGGGACTGACAAGCCCAAATTACACATAAGAAATAAGAAATAATTTTTAAGCAGAAATACAAGATTTAGATAAAGATAAAGGATATAGCAAAAATAAAAATGAACAAAAGCAACATGCTTCAAATATTGAAGCAAAGAAAAAAAGAAATACTAATCACATACCAAGAAAATACATATAGTTTCTGAAAGCATATTAATGGAATGGATGCACCCATAGTAAGTTAACCCATCACATCTACTTTTCAACACAGTTATTTAAATTAGTTGTGCTACTTTCTTTTTAGATCTAAAAGATGGAAAACAGTAAGGAAAGGCCAGTGGTCTGAAGTGCAATTATATTTTTAAATGACTACAATAAAAAATATAAAAAGCAAAAAAAGAGAGAACATGTATCTAGTGCTTATTATACACCTAAGCTATGTCATTTGACATTCACAGCCACACTTTAAAGTCAGTTTTACAAATAAAGAAACTAAACTGAAAGGCTAACAAATCAAACCTAGAAATACAGCTCTAAGTCAGGAAAAGAGATATGTAAAGCTCATTTTTTTCTTTTTGTTTTGCTCCCATACTGCAACTAAATTTAATGGTGCACATAATAATTAAAAAATGACAGTATACATTCTAGAAATCTACAGTAGAAATAAGGCATTCACTGTAAAATTTATTCAACTTTGCTGTGTATTTGAAAATTTTCAAAATAAACTGTTGCAATCTGGGGTTGAGGGAAATATCGGACAGTTTAAAAGTTGTAATGAGAAATTAAACTATAGACATTAAAGTTGATGTGTTCCTACATGGAATAACAAAAAGCACAAGGGTCTATTTCTTAATGGGCACCTAGACCATGACATCAAAAAGACAGCAGCGTCCCTTCTGGTTAAGACATTTGTAGCTCTATAAACCTCATGTTGAAACAAAGATATGTGGTCTGTCCAGGAGGAATGCAGACATGTAATATGAAAAATGGAGACATTTATTGAAGAAGATACAAGATACAAGAAACATTGTATAAAGGACAATAACAACTTAGTCTCCCTCAAAGCAGGCATCTTGAGACCTTACACAGTTCTCCCAATCACCATCAGTTGTCCTTCGTATGATATCTGTATGGAAAAATTCCAGCCATTGTTAATATAACAAGAACTGTTTGCATGACATCATTGTAACCTGGCAGCCAAGGAGAGTGGACTGGAATGCACATGTGTGAGCAATGACAACTTCACTGTACTAGTCAGTGGGGGCTGTAGATGCCATTGAGTGAGCACGTGTACTGTGTGGCTGTCACATTCAAAATGACTGAGTGAGTAGAGCAATGAATCTGAATCAAATTATGCATTAAGCTTAAGCATTCCTCCTCAGAAACTATTTGGATGATTCAGAAGGACTTCAGGGATGATGTAATGAGTGCAACACAAATAAAAGTGGGGTCCAAATGCTTCAAAGATGGTCAAGAATCTGTTGAAAATGACCCACATTCTGGAAGGCCTGCAACAAGCAGAATGTTGAATATGTACAGGCTGCAATCCACAAAGATCAGCAACTAACAGTGAAAGACCTAGAAGCTGATCTGGGGATTCCAAAATTTACTGTGTCCAAGATTTTTGATGCAGTATATTGACCTGAACATGTCATGGCAAAATTTGTTCTATGGCTTCTGCTACCAGAGCAGAAGGAACATCATGCTGCAGTTACGAATGACTTGATTCAAACCACTACCAATGAGCCAGATTTCCTTAAGAACATCATAATCAGAAATGAATTGTGTGTCTACAGCTATGAGTATGATACAGAAATGAAAACCCAGTCACCCCAATAGACATCGCCTGGTTCTCCACACCCGAAGAAGACATGGCAAAGTCACAGTAAGATCAAGACCATGTTAACTATGTTTTTGATTAGGAAGCTGTTGTCCATCATGAGTATACCCTCCAGGCCAAACAATTAATAAGGAGTACTACTTCAATGGTCTTCATTGGTTGGGAGATAAAATATGATGAAAATGGCCGCTGCTATGGGCAGCTGGTGATTGGCAGCTTAATCATGACAGTGCACCTGCTCATGCATCACGTCTTGTGCAAGATTTTTGGCAAAGCATCAAATCACCCAGGTGACTCAGGCTCCCTATAGCCCCGATTTGGTGCCCTGAGATTTCTGACTTTTTCCAAAACTTGAATCACTTTTGAAAAGGAAGAGATTTTGGACCATTGATGAGATTCAGGAATATATGATGGAGCAGCTGATGGAGATTCCAACAAAGGATTTTGCAGACTATTTCAGCAGTGGAAGAGATGCTGGGAGAACTCTGTGAGGTCCCACAGTGCCTACTTTGAAGGGGACTTAGAGGCGATTGTCCTATGTACAATGTTTCTTGTATCTTGTATTTTCATTAATAAATGTCTCTATTTTTCATATTACATGGCTGGATTCTTTCTGGACAGGCCTCATATTCAAGATATTTTACATAAAATAAATAGGAAGAAATAAGATATAAAGCAAATAATAAAAGAAGCAAAACAGGAGAGGAAAAGAAAAAGGGATGCTTATGCACTTGAAAAAAATAAAAGTTGAGTAAGAAAAGGAAAAAGGATGACAAATAGTAAATAATTCATAAATGTTTATTTTAAGAAAAGGAGAAATTTCCAACTCAACAGTAATAACACTTTAAATAGAAATCTATCCAAGGATAGAGAATGGAATGAGTCCATTAGGGCAAATGCAAGGTATGTGCAAATCATTATACATTTCTTTGCAAATATTTCCTTTTAAATGTTCCCAGTTGATTATTTCATTTTATTATTATGTTTTGCTACTCAGTATCCAAGTATTTTCTCCTGGAAGAAAATCTCTCATCACATGTTACAGGAAAATCTACCCTTCTGGTTCCCAGGAACTTCCTCATCTTGCCCTCTGATAGTCAAATGGGAGATGTTATCTAAGATTAACCAGTTGGCTGTTCCCACCTGGGACTGGAAGTCTTGCAGGTATGATCCACTTACTCAGTGAATGGCATCCAGGCCCAACCCAGAGCTACATCTCCTCCAATCAGCAAGCAGAGGCTGGATGCCTCCAGCAGTACTCAGACTCAGAGGCATGATGTCGGCTGCATTGCCTGCTACAATTGACCTTAATGATTGCCATTAGTAAACTTAACCCTTCAGTATTTCCATCAATTCTGTGAGCTACTTTCCAATAGTTATTTTCAGCTTAAATTTGTCTGATTTAGTTTTGTAGCTTATAACCAGAAAACCTGACAAACAAAAATGAGTCCTGAAGAGCAGCTGAAACATTAAGGGCAAGATGTGGAAGGCAACATGGCAACAAAGAAACTGTGACAGTTAAGACCTGTTGGTGACCCTTCTTCCAGTGATATTAAACAGAATATAGAGTGAATGATAAGATTTTCCCTCAATGTTTGGCTTAAGGAACAAAGTGATACCAAAGACTTTCTCTGAAAATACTAAAGAATTTCTTAAATCTTCAAACTTCAGGGCTAAGGTAGACAAACAATGTACAAGTTTTTGTGGAGCAGTCTGTTGAACTATGTCCACTGAAGTTCATAGTCTCAGCAGGTTCTTCCAGGTAAAAGTCATAGTATTGATGAGACAGGGTTATGGCCCTATAAATTGGACTAGGGATGCATAAATGCTTCAGAAGACACAAAGCCTCCTGAAGCCCAACCTTTCATTGAAGGGTAGTTCACAGAGGTGGACTACTCAATGAAGGGTAGTTCACAGTAGCTGAATTTCCTTGTCAGCTACCACGACTTCATTGTCTGTGAAGCTGTTCTTCCCTTACCTACAGAGTTATTATAAGAGAAAGTCAATATTCAAACTCCACCACGCCTTTCTGCTGCTTCTGCCTCAGTCCCAGTGTGCCTGGAAAGTCAAACACATCACCACATAATACAGTGTGCTGCCTTGAGCAGCTGGGAAGGATTATAATTGTTTGCTCAGATGATGATTAGAAACTTGGAATCAGTGATGGACAACATTAACATGAAGTCGGCATGCCAAAAAGTCCTTATTAGTTTCCACTAGGAGATCCTGTTGGTCCTACATTCAAAATCTAGGATACAACACTTCTGACCATCTCCACTGTTATCTTCCTCATCTGAGCCACCACCATTTCCCACCAGGATTCCTGCAAAGGCCTCCTAAGGGATTACTGGACTTCTACCCTTTCCTCTACCACCTTCTTCCCCATAGACTATTCCTCATTCTGTAGCCAGATGGATCTTTTAAAAACCTAAGTTATGTAATTGTGCTTTCTTCAAAACCTTGCAAAGGCTCTCCATTTGACACAAAGCAAATCTAAAACCCTTAAATGGCCCTTAAACCTCTAGGTGATAGAGCTCCCAGCTGGCCCTCTGAAACTTTCTCCTACCATCAACTCCCTCACTCACTCTTCTCCAGCCACAATAGCCTCCCTGCTCATCCTTGAACTTGCCAAACACACTCCACCTTAGGTCCTTTGCACTTCTCCACCTGCCTGAAATGCTCTGCCCCGGATGGCTGTATGGTTGGTTTCCTCACCCTTTTCAAGTCTTTGCTCACCTTCTCAATGAAATATACCCTGAACAACCTTTTAATTCTTCAGTCAAACCCCTTCTTCCTATCTGGCACTTTCAGTCCCTTGGTTTTCTCTCTCTCTTGTCTTCTTCCTAATGTATTCGTTCTCTTCTAACACAATATATAATTATCTAATATGTTTACCATTGATCATTTATCTTTTTGTGATAATATGAGCCCTCATGGATCTGGCTTCTTGTGCCAGGTCTTGGTCCCCCTACTGTCCCTCGGGTTCCTTCAGAGCTCTTTGTCTGCTCAGCTCTGTGTCTCAGAGGTGCTGACCTTTGCAGGCTGCATTCCCAGTACCCCCAGGGAGCCACTTTGGACCAAAGGGAAACAAGAAATCTGACTGAAATTGATTGGCAAAGTAGATATATCTTTCAACCCCACTACACCATGGGACTCCAGAATCCTGATATCTCTAGAAAGATCTTTAATGTTGTTTCTGTACTAGGATTCCACTAATTGTATTGAAGATGCAATTTACTAAATACAATAGTAACCTGACCATTGAAAGAGTTAATGCCACTCTAAAATTAGCTGAACATAATCAGACCATATCTTTAGGGTAGAAGAAGAAATGAGGTTCTGTTAAGTTTGTGCTTAGACAGTTGTTTTTGCTTTGTATAATTTTCTTAGATATTCTAAAATTATTATATTCATTAGAAAAGGCATATAAGTCAAAAACTATTATAAAATACTTTTGAAGATAATTTATCTCCATTTGATTATTTTCCATAAATAGTCACTGATATTTTCTTCTGTTTTTTGGTTTTTGGAGTAGTTTTGAAATGTTTCAAAAGCAGTCATGGTGAGTAAGCTTCGTACTGGCATTCCCAAGTCTGTTTCCATATTTCCATCCAGCAGTAGACTATTTGTTCTTGGATATGTCCTGAGGCAGTCTTGACACAGAAATGCAAAGTAATCACAGTTATCTGAAATCTTTGATTAAAACTTACAGTGATAGCTTTGGCAGCAGAAATATTCTTATTCACCGAAATGTCACACAGCTCACCTTTTTACACTGTGGTCAGATAATGAATGACCCTGTAAAATTTATTTTAAAGGCTATTATTTATTCAGCCCATCTACGTGCTGGGTATTTTATAAACATGTCTTTGAGTTGTCACAACTCTGTTAAAGCTATATTAATATTCCCACTTCACAGGTGAAAAGCAAACTCACAGTCATAGAGCTGTGAGGGACAGTGGTGGGATAACTATACAGGTCTTGCTGATCTCAAACTGTTGGATTTCCACTAAATCTACTGCCATGGCCTTTCTAAAAGCTAGGATGGAAAGAGGCAAAAATGCACAAATACAAAATACACAATTTTTATGGTGCCCCAAGTAGTATCAATTCATTTCAGTAGAGAATTGTTAGGAGTGTAAGTGCATGTAAGCTAGCAGACCCAGTTGAAAATGGGGCCAGCTAGAAATACAGTTGCCTGTTGCCTTTTCTGGTGGTGGCACATACTTGTAATACATAGCAATAATTTAATGATTTTTAAATCAGTAAGGAAAAGATTGAGCAGAAATTTAAATCAGAAGTCATTTTAAGAACCTAGGAAAAATACTTTGGTACCATTAGATTATAATACTAGGTATACTTTTCATGACTTAATGTCTGCCTGTTACTGGGGAAAATATGTAAATGTTCTTCAAACCCTTATTATCAATTATTAGAGGTAAGGAAATTGAGATAGAGAGTTTTAAAATTTGTCCAAGATAGCAAGGGGCAGAGTGGGCAATTCAAGCTTATTACTTTTAAGCCAAGATTACCTTAAATACTATAAAGCACTGAGGGTACTGCTGTTGAACTTGTAATGTACCTTCACTATATGTCACTTACCTTCTTACCAAATCATGACATCTTTGGAAAACAATTATACTTGTTTTAAGTGTCATAGCACATAACATTAAACACAATAATACTTGAAATCAGCTATGTGAAGTTGTGAAACATGTATTATCTAGACATAGTTCTATGATTATAAGAAAAAAGGATCATCAACTTTTTAACATAATATTTTATAGAGAGATCTTATCACCACAATAACAGCCCCAGTGAGTCGCCCCTCCTGGCATCTACATCTGGGTATAGTCTGATCCTACACTGGTTCTCAGGATAGCCATATGTCTTGCTTTGGCTAGTAGGACACAGCATGTACAACACAAGTGAAGACTTATTAAATGCTAGATTATTGAGGCATGTTCTTTTAGAATACTACCACTGCCATGGCAGTAACTCAGACTAGCCTACTGGAGAAACCACATGGAAAACAGCAGCCTCAGCCAAGGGCCCCAGCTAACTCCCAGACATGTAACTAATGCTGTTGTAGACCATCAGCCACAGTTGAACCCCTGGTGACCACAGACACAGTGCTGACTCCAGGCAAGAGCCACAGAAGGATCCCCAGTTGATCCCAGCCCAAATTAAAGGATTCTTAGTATATATATAAGTGATTACTACTTTAATCCATTAGGTTTAGGGAAACTCTGTTACCAAGGATAGATAACTGATTCACTGCCATTTTTCTGCACAGATACAAGTATGCATGAACACGCAAACACACTATCCTCCTGTCAGCATATTTTCACATATTACCTTTGTTCTTGACACTGGAAAAGAGACAGTAATAAAACATCTGGGCCACATTTCTGTATGTTGTGTAATGACTGATATTGCTGTCTTTTGGTGGTATTATGGCATAAAACTACCTTACAAACATGATGTATACTAAAACATAAAGTATTATTTCATTGAAGCATTTATACATGCAAGTATTTAGGCCCAACCTTCCTCTTTTAGTGATAAAAAAATAAAAGACTTCAGCAAGTTGGGGAAGAGTTTAATATTAAACTGAGTAATACTTTAAAATTAAGAAACATTGGCTTAAAGTCATCTTCATGAGAAGATATAAAGTATGGTCATCTGATTCTGGAAACCTCAAAAATACTCTCCTCATCTCCATTACCCACGGATAATAGAAATAGCAACAACTTACTAAATATTGTGGCACAAGGCTTCATTCCCAGTCAAAATGCAAATCCTGAAAAGGGTAAAATCTTACAGCTTCATCATTGACTAACAATTTGGTATAAAAATATTTCCCATGATATTAAGAATAATGTAAAAAAATTTAAAAACCTAAAGGTGTTTGACTAACAAGAGAAAGAGGGGTGGTGGACACACTTGATCCATTTTATTATTACTCTCAGTATCTGGGGTAGAACCAGCCTAGCTATACATGCCTTCAGGAAGCAGGGAGGGACCAGCCTCATGAATCCCCATTTCCAAGGAAGACAGGATTCCACAGACAGGATTTCAATGACATATATGTGTCATTTGTCTGGGGGGTCCCCAACTCCCCATACTTTTCATCCAAATTGCAGTTTTTATTGCTGCCCCTCCTAGAAACGTACACAGCAAAGAAAGGGGGAGTCACGTAGGTTCTTGTGAAAGAAGAAATAATTCTAAAAATACATCCAAAACTCTGTACTATGCCTTAAATTCTACTCCATTCCTTCTGAAAAATAACAACAATAAATTATTTTTTAATGATTGGTCCAAGGCAAGAAAGAGCAAGTTCTGATCCATTGGCTGAATTTTACCCCCTATGCCCTGTTTTTTATAGACTGTAACCTATTTCTAATATGGCCTACAAGGTACACCTCATAACCAAAAATGTAACTGCTTTTTCTTCTCATTATCACTAAAAACTCAACAAAATAATCCATGCTAAAATGTAATAATGATAAAGATGTCACTAATAAATATTGCTTTTAGTTAACTCTTGATAGCACAAAATATATGTTTTTGTTAAGTACCATGAATTTCTTCATGAACATTTTCATGGTGTTTACTACTTAGATGATTCTCATGGAAAACTTGCATGAATGAATTCATTTAAACATTTTTATACATTACTAACAACTTAGTTAGCTATCTTATTTGCTTAGATAAAGCCAAAAAAATCCCCAAAACTGCAGAGAATATTGGGTAAATTGAACTAACATAGACAAGAAAACCCATTTGTAAGAAGGAATGATTCAGGCTGGCTGTCTATACAGCTCTAATTATGTATAATAGCTCTGTTCTCATCTCCTTCCACTTGTTCGCGCGGACTTTGTCCTAAATGACAAAGTGGAGTATTTGAGGCTGAAGAAAGCAGAAGAGGGAATATTTCTAAGAGAAACAGAAGAGTTCTGGCAGCAGATGGGCAGATGAGAGAGAACAGCAGAGCCGTGGCAGTAGCTGCACCTGTCAAAATTTGGCTTGAGAGTGTGTTCCCAGTTGATCTGATTTTTAGAGTAACAGAATGGGTCCATGAAATACTTATCCTGACACTTTAAAATCGTAGATTTTATGGTTTGCTGCTGCTCCTGCTGGGCTGCCGGTTCCATTCAGCTATGCTGAATCCACATATCTGGGAATGGCATCTCTTATCAGAGGATGACTGCTTCCAAAAAGACCAGTTTAAAGAGACCCAAGACTGTCAGTGAGCTCACAGGCTATTATAAAAGCTTGGAATATAATGAAGAGTGGAATGGTGAGGAACTGTTGCATCATTCCATTAATGAGTGAAAATGATAAATTGTACAAAGTTGATTACCTGGCTCTGAATCTTGAAAAGTAAAACTTGGTTTCGATGGGCTCTAAGTGGCCTTCAGTGTTTGAATCTGCAATTAATTTGATGTTTTTGAATCTGTAAACAATAAAGACTATGATTGCACATACTGTGGCTCCCGTCCTGGTGGAGTTTTGAGATGTGGACCCTGTGGACACAGAAAGAACGAAGGAGGCTGGGATGGGCCTGGATGTAGACCAGCAGCCCCAGACCCCTTCCCTTACCACCACAATAACCTCCTTCCCCACTGCTTCCTTAAATGACTACCATCTGACTTACACTCTCCACAAACCCTCTGCAATTCCCAGAGTCATTGATATTGCAACTCACTTTCCAGCAATAATTTGGTGGACTAAGTTCCTTAATATTGCATACAAAACCTCTGCACATTTAAAAAAAAAGGAACAAAATGTTACATCAAATTCTTTTCAAAGTCTTAAATTTACCTATGAATTGACAAGAAAATGAGAAAATCTGGGTAAAGGAAAAACCCCAAAAGATAAAGTTGGCTTTCACCTTGTGACCGTCTGCCAGATCCTAATACATATTCAGTTCAGTTTTCACGGCTTTGAAATTGGAGAGGGTACAGAGAAGGGAGGAAAAGCCCAAGGTATCCTTATTTGGAGACTATAAAAGATCTTCTCCCATAACACTGGGGGAAAGGCTATAATCTTAGTGGAGAGTGAAAGTAAGATTGAGGTAATTATACTCAATCACCCACCCTTCAAAGAGGGTCTGAAAAGAGCATTATTTTGGTTGCAAGTGAAGGGGAATACCTTTGTGAATTTTAAATTACAATCCAGGACTCCCAAGGATTTTACCTGAACTCATATGACTTAACATGAAAAACCTTATGCAAAGAATTTCAAGTGTCTCTAGATTACAAATAGCAGAAGAAAATGTAACTCTTTTCTGTATGAACTAACACATACCCTTGGTCTCAAACGATTCCTATACATTAAACTCAGAGAAAGATTTACTCCCAACCAAAATCACAAAACATGGAAATAAATGTTACCAAATGTAAAAGGAAACAAAATAGAGAACAGACCAGATATGTGACAGTTCACATATGAAATTATCAAACAGAATATAAAATATGTGCTTATTGTCTTTTCAAAAATAGTGAAATTATCAATAATATAAAGATCAAGCCCTGGCTGATGTGGCTCAGTGCATCCAGCATCAGCCTACAAACCAAAAGGTCATTGGTTCAATTCCCAGTCAGAGCACAAGCCTGGGTTACCGGGCCAAGTCTCCAGCAGGGGCCATGGGAGAGGCAACCAGTTGATGTCTCTCTCACACATCAATGTTTCTCTCCCTTTCTTTCTCCCTCCTTTCTCTCTCTCTCTCTCTAAAATAAATAAATAAAAACTTTTAAAAAAAATTAAAAAACTATAAAATGGCCAACTATATTTTAAAAATAGCCAAGCAATTTTTATAAATAAAAAATATTATAATTGCAGTTAGAAACTCAATAAGTGGATTTAATAGGTGAAAAGAATTCTATGGAAAAATAAGAGATATCTGAAAACTGCAGTGCAAAATAACAAAGAGAGAGAAAATATTTTTAAAATGTTAAAACATAGGAAAGAAAATAAGAAAGTTTAATATTTTAATCAGTTAAATGCTCTGTCTAAATAAAACACAAGCAAGATAAATAAAAAAGACATCTATTGGCTAGTCAAATCAATGTATAACTACAGAAAAATAGGAGAGGAGATCTTAAAACATAAAGAAAATAAATTTACTTTAAAAAACTACAGTTATACCAACAACAGCCTTTTCAGTAGCACCAATGCAATCCAGAAGCAAGTGAATTATTTTCAATATGATGAAAAAAAAATCAACCTAGAATTCTATAGTAAGTAAAAGTATCTTACTGTAAAAAGAACCAAATAAGATATATTTATATAATGAAAACATGAGAGTTTGCTCACTAAGAGATCCTCACTGGAATGAAATCTAAATGACACACATCAGGTAAAAAAGAAAGTGATCCTGATGGAGTAGAAACACCCTTAAACAACTGGATAAATCTAAATATTTATTGACTAAATTAAACAATAACAATGTATTGTGGTATCAAAATATAAAACTAAAATACATAACTATAATAACATAAAGTTAGTGGAGGAGTAATTAAATTTAAAGATGTTAAGGTCCATATATTGTTTTGGAGGAGAGTAAATTATTGATTAAATTTAAACTTGAAAGATAGATGTACTGAATTTCCTGGAACAATCATTAAAAACAATCAACTAATTCAAAAGGGCAGAAACAAAGGAAAAAGAGGCATAGAATGAGCAAAATATTTTTAAAAATCTATGACTGTAGAAATAAATCCATGTACTTCAGTAATTACAATAAACATGTTTTTAAATGTTCTGTTTAAGACAAAGATTATGACTAATTTTTGAATTTCTATCATAGTTTTTTTTAAATCCTCTTTACAAAAGATACAGAATTTTAAAATATTGAAAGTAAAATGGTAGAAAAAGATGCCAAACACTAACCAAAAGAAACTGGTATCAATCTCTTAGCTAGCAAAAAAATAGACCTTAAAGAAATAAAAAGTTGTTAAAGATAAAAAGGTCACTGAGTGACAATAAATATTCAGAAATATATAAAACTCCTGAACATTTATTTATATAATGTCATTGACTTTAAGTATAAAGAGCAAAATTCAAGAGACTTACAGTAAAAAATTAACTAAAGCAAACAAAATATTAGTAAGGACATTGAAAATTACAAGCTCTAGATAGATAAACATATATAAATAAGTGAATTCAGCAATTGCAGAATACAGACAGTCCTCAAACTACAATAGTTCAACTTTTGATTTTTCAACTTCACAATGGTGCAGAAGCAATATGCATTCAATGGAAGCCAGACTTCCAGCTTTTTCATTTTGATCTTTTCCCAGGATAGCGGTATGCAATACGGTACCTTCCCGTGACGGCGGCGGCGGCAGCGAGCCACAGCCCCAAGTCTGCCACACAAGCACAAATGAATCACTGATACTCTACAATGTACTGTGTTGCCAATGTTTTTGGACGTTATATTTTGTGTTTTCACACTCCATCATGTCCTCAATGTGAATCTGTGTCTCCTGTTTATGGAGAAAAAGAAGGCAATTACTCTTGAGATAAAACTCAAGGTAACTGCCCAACTGTAGACAAATGTAAGTTATAAGCATGTTTAAGGGAGGTAAGGCTAAGCTATGATATTTAGTAGGTTAGATGTATTAAATGCATTTTCAACTTCTGATATTTCCAAGTTACAATGGGTTTACAGAGACATAACCCCATCATAAGTCAAGGAGCTTCCGTACACATTATTTTCAAGCTCACAGAGAACAATTACAAAATTCACCAAATAAACATTTATAGTACTTATCTCAATAGATTTCAAAGGGCTAGTAGAACAATCCTTATCCAAATACATTTACAAGAAATCAAAAGCAAAAATAAAAATATTGAAAACTCCATGTACTTAGAAATTGAATGTACTTCTAAACAATCAAGAAGATTTTTTAAAAAGCCATAAAAATAAATATTTAAAACTGGAAAAGAGTGGTAATACTGTATATTATATTGGGTAGAATGCATCTGAAACAGTATTTTCCCCCTAAACATGTATTAGTAAAAATGAAACTATAAAAGTTCAAGAGGTAAACATGTAACTACTTTCACTTACTATCTATGTGACCTTGAGCAAGTGTCTCAAACTGTTTGCCAAGTGCCTCAGTTTTCTTATCTGTAGAATAGTAAAATAACACAGCACATCTTCAGGATTGTTGTGAACATTAAATGAGTGTGCTAGATATTTCATATTTGCTCCTCCAGATCTACTTTCCTGCCACCTTCACTGTGACTTGCATCTTGAGAGGCCGACCTGTACAGACTGCAACAACCAGACAGTCTTGCTTTCTGTGGGTCTGAAGCACCAGCAAGAGGTTGGTTGGTCAGAGGAGAAGGAATAATGGGATTTATTTCTGTGGTTCCTCCACTCCAGGCCACAATTTGGCAATGGCCATATCCCAAAACCTGAGGCCACCTGTCCTATCTGGTGGCTTTTCCTAACCAGGTACCAAGAACCACTGCCTACTCATGCACTTAAGGCTTAGAGGCAGTAACAGCTTCTGTTGTGGTCAGCCCCAGAGGGTTTTGTCATCCATTGTTGGTTTCTTTTCATCATAACAGCAAAGCCATAAATAGTTCCTTCATTAAATTCTCTTCAATCACCCACTCTGCGTTTATTTCCCACCAGGACTCTGACTGACATAATGCGGTAATAAATAAAACATTAATATATAAAACATTAATATATAATGCTTGGCACATAGTAAATTTTACAGAATTCATCATGGCTATTATTGCTGTTTTGGTTGTTATGTCATTACAGGCAGAAAAGTGGAATTAGATAACTTACTACCCTCTAATGGCTGTAAGAATAAAAGGGAACTTTCTTAAATACTATAGACAGTTTTCAATTCTTATTTTGCCGGATCCTCTCAGGAATTCAGTTCCTCTAGTCACACTCTGTCATGAAACATTGCCTGCCCTTGGCTTTCATATCACCTCGGCCTGATCTTCCTCCTACCTTTATGATCATTCTTTCTACTTTTATATGCTCTTTCCTCTGTTTATTCCCTACATATTGGCATTCCTAAGGTTCCGTTCTGTGCTTTCTTCTTTTTATTCTCTTTGGAATATTTAATCACAGATTTGTTGCCGATAACTCCAAATCTTTACCTCCAACCCAGACCTCTTCCCTGAGTTTTGAATGATACACAACTACTTTTAAATGACCCACAGGTACCTCAAACTCAAACTTTCCAGGATGCTTCTCATATTTTCCTCCAAGCTTGCCCTTCCTCTGATGTTCCTGATTTTAGTAAAGGCTTAGTATCCCCCAGCCATTCAAGCCTGAGACCTAAGAAACCATCTCAGATACCCTCTTTTCTTACATCCCTCTCTTATCTACTCTCCAATATCTCTCAACATCATCTGCTATCCACCTCATCTGCCATCTCTTGCATGCACTATTATAACAATATACTAACTATCTCAGTATTTCTCCTGGCTCTTCAAAATCATCGTCAAGGCTATAACTTTTTCCTTATGATCAGATTAACCTTGATGAGAATCTTTCAATCAATGGACTATATTGTTCTAAGAATAGAGTCCAGGTCTTTATTGTGGCTTCCAAGATCGTTCATAAACTGACACCTCCAGCCTTGCTCCCTGGGTTCTTCTCTCAGTCTGTTCACACTCAATCATCGCTATTTGCTCCCTTGAAAACGGCATTCTCCCCTCCCTCTAGCTGGACATTATGCACTGTTTTCTCTGCCAGAAATACCTTTTCTCTTTATGTGAATAATTTTAAGCCTTGGGATATGTGCCTTTTATCTTTTTATTCAACTTTATATGGAAAATTTTAGACATACACAAAAGTAGACAAAATGGTTTAATAAAACCCTATTTCCCATCTTTCAGCTTCAAATATTATTCATTTATGTCAATCTTGTTTCAACCATACCTTATCCACTTACCCCTCTCCATATTATTTTGACATCATATCATTTCATTTGTAAGATTTTCAATATATATCTCTAAATTATAAAAACATTTTCTTACTGTAACTACATTATTTTTTCATATTAAAAAAATAACTAAAAATACCAACTACCCAGTAGTGTTCAAACATCTAACTGTTTTATAAATTCCATATACATGAAATTATTTATACCTATAATGTATTTATGTGACTCAAGATCCATACAAATTTAATACATTGGGATTCATTGATATAACTCTTAAATCTCCTTTAATCTCAGATTACTAAATCATCCTTTGTGATTTATTAATTGAAAAAAACTGGTTGGATGCCCTGTAGAATTTTCCACATCCTGGATGATTCTGATCTCATTCTTATTATATTATTTAGCATGTTTTTCTGTCCTCCATATCTACTATAACTTGAAAATTGAAACTAGAGACTGAACTAGAATTGGTTTTTTTCAAGACTACATCATAGGTTGTGCTGTACTTGTGTATCAAAAAGTGTATAATGTCTGCTTATCTCTCTTACTGTAATGTAAGCAGTCGTGATGATCAGCGCTTAAATGCACTAACTGATGAAGAGTAGGTAGATCACCTGACTACTGAGGATTGTATTAAATCTTCCTGTCTGAACTTAATACATTCCTATTTTCAGAAATTCTTCCCTAACCCTACCCATGAATGTCTACTGCCGTACTTAGCCATGTTATCCTGGTATATGTCCCCTATCACATTCTTTATCTGACATTGTTGTTACCTGTTAAATTGAGCATCTGCTCCTCCACAATGAAGGGGTGGGGGAACAAATCTGTTTACTTACCATTAAATCCTCAAGACATAGTACAATGTCTAAGATACAGCAAGTACACAGGGAATATAGGAAGAAAGAAAGGAAGGACAAAAAGCAGGAAGAAAGGAAGGCAGAGAGGGGAGAGCAGAAGAGAGAGGGGGAAGGAAGGGAGGGAGGAAACAAGGAAAGAAAAGATTTTAAAACATTGGTGAGAGGGATGAGTTTTAAACATGTGGATTATTGACAATAGATTTCAGCCATAGATAAACATAATAGAAGTAGAAAAAGGAAGCACATACAAGCTTCCTTGGATTTATTTTTCTTGCTAGAACTAGGTTATTTAACAAGCGTGTCTCAGCAACTTTCAAATAGATTTAAAGTTAAATTCTCTCAGATGACATAAAAATAGTACAGAAAATAATGCATTAAGAAGTTGAGATACTGAAGAAATACTCTGGAAACCCTATGGTAATTGAACTTAAAAAAAAAAACATAAAACAAACAAACAAAAAAACCCTGAACAGTAATGGGCAGAAATGTCAGAAATGTTTTGCCCAGTGTCCTGCCCACACACCCCTTTCTGCTGTCTTCTCTCTGATAAGGATTTTCAAAATCAGTTTCAAACTCTTTTTCTCTCTCCAATGCTGTCTTACATTCTGAAATATAGAGAATTTGCCCTAGTTCTGAGAACTGGGAAACACCAGGAGTAAAGTTTGTGTTTCTGGAGGGTAAGAAGCTAACTCAGTTATGCCTGGGCATGATATTTTATTAGAAATGTGAATAAAGAATCAGTAAAACAAATAAAAAAGACTCATTGCTGTCTATACAGAACAAATAAAATAAAATAACATGTAATTATAATAATCACCTCTCTTGATACAAAAGTTCCCCATGTAACCATTCAAGACTCAGATGTCCAGCAAGACTTTTTGAATCATCAGGTGAGCAAAAAGTCCACCTTTCTATTCTACTCTTTCTATTCTATTCTATTCTCAACAACAAACTCCTTACTAAGTGAAAGTTTTTGAGTTCCTCTAGGGCAGTGACAATGTTGCTTCATCCCTGTACTATGGCATGCACCTGTATAACACAAAATAGACGTTCAATAAATACTTTTTGAACAGTGACACCAAGGTAACCCTATATAAAATGATGTTCCCCTTAATCTAATTACCAAAGCACATAGTCCTCCATCAAAGCAAGGAACAGCATTAATCTGCTGTTACAATAAAAGAATAAACATAACAATCTTAATATAAACAAGAACATTTTCTTCATGCAGGCTTCATCTCCTATAGAAGTAAAACTCCAGCTGATTCCATTGATATGTAATGCAGACACCTCATGCCAGATGAAGTCCTTGGAACAGGGAAACAGTGACTGTGATTGTTCACTTTCAGTTTAGAATACAGATGTCTTCTTTAAGTGCTGAGCTTTTATACACCTCTTCCTTTCTTGGCAAGATTATCTCATCTTCTCAATACACTCTCAAACATTTAATTTAATAATATAATATGATGTAATATAGTGCCCTCAAATACTCCCACAGTATATGAAAGACAGCATAATAATAAAGGGGTTCCTGCAACAACTTCAGGTCTGACTCTCTAATAACCTTGGTACATAATTACATATATATCAAATATAATCTCATCATATATATTTGCTTCTCCAACTTCATGAGACATTTATAACATCTCTATAAAAATACCCTGTTCTCATTAAGAATGTTTGTAGTAAAAAAAATTAATACTGTTTTTCTGTGAACTGAAGTTTTTAATCTATTTTTTTTAAGCAAACAAATTGACAGAGCTGGATGGTGGGGATATGAAAGTTTCATTATCAATTCTGAGTATTTAAGATTTCATGAAAAGTAAAACAAAGTGACACGTTTTCATATGGAAGTAGAGGCAGCAAATGTAGACTAGGAAAAAAGACTAATGGCAGCTAGGTCAAGGTTGAAGCACATTTGGAAAACACACATCATTTCTTCTGTCCCATTTACTGACACCTCTCAACAGTATGGAATTTTGTTATGTGTAGTTCCCCATCAGAAATCTAAATTTTGGGTTAACACTTCAGAAATCAGTGCAGCACCTCTGACCCAGTGCTCTTTTTGTCCTATAAGGGGAAAATGTGTGAACTTAATCAGGGCTTTTTCTTCAGTCATAAATTTAAGAGCCCACCAAAACCTGCACCTTCTCCTTTTTAAGGGTTGCCTATATGGATTAATTTCACAATTGAGCCCCAAATGTGATATTGTGGATACCTGTACTTCATTATAGAGACTCTAGCTATTATTACTGGGGGGTTACTGCAAGAATAGAAAAATCAATAACTTTATAATTTCAACTTTTCTGAAAGCCTCTGATGCTGGGTATAAAACTTGGAAACATGACTCCTGCCCTCGAGTAGCACATAATTAGACTGAGTGTGGCCTGGGTCTTCCAGGAACATTAAAGGGAGCGGAACACTCAAGGGCACCGGGACGTGTGGGATAAAAATAATGTTGACATTGAAGGCAAGGTAGGGTCCAAATGCTAAGTTGCTTATTTTCAAAGGAGTTTAACATCTCAAAACCTCAGTTTTCTTAACTATAAAATGGAGTTGATTATACTTGCCTCCTGGGGCTATTAAAGATCAAGTAGATAAAGTTTACAAAGTGCTTAGCCCAGTGCCTGGCAGGTGAGACGTACACTGAATGGGAAGGTTAGTGTTGTGCCAAGAACCAATAACTTATTAGTGCATGTGCAAAGAGTGAAATATTTATTTTAATACTCTTTTTTTACATTCTTTACAGTGAAAGCATTTTTCTCTGAAATATCCACAGCTAAGAATTTCTTTGCTTGAAACTTTCACTTACTGCTTTATATACATTAATCTTGTAAACGGTTTTCTCTACTTTGTACTAAACTTTGATCCTTTTTAAAAAGAAGATCTATTTGAGGTTGATTCTTTGGATTTTCTGTACAGCATACTTACAAACTACAAAAATAAATTTCAGTTTGTTATGTATGTGTTAAGGGAAGGAGGACTGAGGGCTTCTTGGAAAATATGAATCTATTTTATTTTTAGGATCACATAAATTTCATAAATTTTGCAGTGAAATGAGGCATAAATGATTTGTGAATCAAATCTCACTGTATCTAGACTATACCAAGTGTCCCTGTTAGGTCAGGATTAAATGCTTGGTTGCTTTAAGTAGTTTTTCTTTTAAATAAAAAAATTCTGTAACAGTTTCTATAATGCTTTTGCTGGGAATTGCAGCTTTCATAATATTATATTTAGCACTATAAATTTTATTTTGTCTGTATTTTTAAGAATGCCACTTTATTCATTTTTAATTTGGCCTTCTATCACATGTGCATAAAACTGCAGCATGATGAAAGCAAACACACTACCCTGAAGATCTCACACGGCCTTTTGCACGTCCTCTGGTCTCTTTGCTTTTAAAGCTAGAGGGGTAAACACTAAAATCCCTGCCTGAATTAAAACTTTGCCCCATCAGTTTTATTGTGGTACTAATAGTTTGGCAGAGTACATTTCAGATTATGGTGATACAAATGCTTAATCTCTGAGCAAAACAATAAAATTCAAAAACATAACATTCCTTTGTGGGGGAGGAGCTGCTTTCGAATGAGCTCAATTAAAAAAAAATGCCAGCTGATTATTCCAAGAACACTGAAAATTAGACATCGCCAGAAGGAATGTGTAAAAGGCTTTCTGATAGCTTGGATTAGAGACAACTGCTCCCACAAAGCCTATCAGAGCTAAATGAAATAAATGGAAGGGAGATGCAGACTCAGTCTTTGTTCCAATAACTGCCGAATGTCATATTGGAATTCTCAACACAAAACCAAATGGCTGGCAAGATCATCTGTATGCAAATGCAGAGTAAGTGACCCCTCCCCAGCTCAATAGCTATTTTGAGATAATAGAAGTCTATATTATAGGGAAGTAGTTTCTTTCCAGAACTATGTTGTCTTTTTAAGAAACCTGAAAAATTATGTGAACTCTTAATGTCTAAAAATGTTACCTGTAGCCATCCTTTTAACTGTCCTACATCCGAAACCCCTTCTGTCTGATAAAAGGCAAGGCTTTGTCTCTCTCTCTCCAAAAATCTAAACAGGTCAGAGGCTACCTCTCCCTGCTTCTGACAGGTAGGCAGAGGATCCAGGCGTGGCCAAACTGAGGATCCTGCCTGCCACTCTGAATGGTGAGCAAGTAACAGAAAGAAGCAGGGACAGTTTGGAATTCATTCCAAGAAGCCTCTCCTAGTGCTGACAGCGGAATCCCATGTCTGAGGTGGGGTCAGGGTAGGTGTGGAGGCAGCAGGGCTGGGAGAGGTGTCCTAACCAGACTGTTCCTGCAGCATGACCTTGGTTGTGGTTCTTGCTATCTATCCAACCCTGCCAGACAGAATTCCTGCCAGTTTACAAGACCTCTAGGCTTCCCAGCAAACAAGTGAACTTCCTCATATCCTGCCAGCAAATCCCTTTGCTGAAGTTAAGGAGATTCAGCTTCCCATGCTTGCAACAAAGAACCCTGACAATACAGGAGGATTTAGTACTCATTGTCAGGTGTTGTCAGCACTGCTCCAGTGTTTTGTTTTACGTTTGAAAAGAATACTTGATGGGAATATACCCGGTCTTCCACATGTCTATGTGTTTAATAAAAACCCTTGTAATTCTAAGAATTCACCAGACTAAAATGTTGTTTTAGGGATAGATTAGGGTGGTTAAATTATTAAAGATTAATATTATGGTTGTAGCTAGTACATATCATATAAAAAGTACAGCAAAGTGTTGGTTACTAAAAATAATAAAAATGTACTTCTAGCTCTTAAAAAAGCTTTCTTTACAAAGAATACACAGAGATAATTCACAAATGACCAACTCTGCATAAGTTAAAAACGACACTTCAGAAATATGTAACAAGCAAAAAATTGGGGGGATGGACACATATAACATAATTATTAAGAACAAAAATCTGGGTTCCAGTTCTGACTTGCCACTTACTAGCCATGTGATTTTAACCATTCTGCATCTCACCCTCCGGCACCTATGAAATGCACATACTCAGTGGTCCCCATTTTTTAGGCCCCAGGAGCTAGTGTCTTGAAAGACAATTTTTCCACAGACCAGGGTGGGGGTGGAGGGGAGACAGGAGACACAGCTCAGGAAGTAGTGCAACGGCATTCAGGACTGGGAGGAGGGAGATTGGGGACCCTGTGTATACTGATGTAATTTAGTGCACTGGGCTAATGTGAGAATTAACTTAAGTACTGTACCTGTATATCAATCTGAGAGCACAAAATGCACAACACAGTGACAGATTTGTCCCCACTTCCATGCTTAGCTGCACATACACAGGCACGCCACTACCACCAGCAGCCTTTCCTAGATTCCCACAATAGATTTGATGGACTTTATGTTGGAAAAGTTAGCACAGCTTAACATAGCTCAAATTAGGTCTCTCTCCTTGGTCTTTTAGGGAAAAGACCCTATCATCTCTCTATGCCTGAGCACCTACAGGTCCCCCAGGGACGTTGTGGTGCTGGCATTGTTGTTTTCTCGCCTATGTCACCTTTCATGTCAGGAAACACACATAGAATCTCAACTTTATGCTCAGAATAATATCAGCAAATTCACTCTAGAATGAAGCATGCTGATGGTTTCAGACAATGAAAGCAGTGATTAGGGAAACAGTATTGAATTCTTCCTTGCCCCTTTCAGATGAGCTCTGCATCCTTTTCTTCCTCCACTGTTGCCATTGACCACCCCTCTCCCCATTCCTCACATTAGACCAATAATTGGCTAAAAGTTCAAGTTACTGATTTGAAAGTGGGGTCAATGGCAAAAGCAGCCCATTGAAAGAACTGATCTCAAGTCTTCACCTTCACCAAGCTGGTCCAACTCACAGCCAAGGTCCCCGCACTGCTGCTCTTGCCCTCTAACTGATCTCCCTGCTTCCAACTCTGGCCCCATCAGCTCCAGCCAACGTGTTGAATGATCCTCTAAAAACATAAGCCAAACCACTTCACATTCCTCACAAAACTCTCAGTCATCCACCTTGGCACTTAGAATCAAATCTAAACCCCACAAATGTAACCTGCAAGGTGTCCCATAGGCTGCACTTTAACCTTCACCTCTCTATCCTCACCTCAGACCTCTTTGCCCATGACCACTGTGTGCCATGTGCTGGGCCCGCCTTCATTCCCTTCCTTGAACAAGCTGAGGACTTCCTGACATAGGACCTCAGTGTCAGCTATCCCTCCATACAAATGGCTTCTCCCCACAGATCATCTCTTTTAAAAGTAAAATTATTCAATTTTTAGAGAAAGAGGAAGGGAGGCAGAAAGAGAGGGAGAGAAACATCCATTGTTTCCTCTCGCACGCTCTCAACCAGGGACCTGGCCCACAGCCCAGGCATGTGCCTTGACTGGGAATCAAACTGATACCCAGCCCACTGCACCACACCAGTCAGGGCATCATCTCTTACTTATATCCTATCAGTCAGGTCTCAGCTTAGAAGTCACACCCAAGTACTCTCCATCCCATCACTCTTTTATTTTCTGCTAAGCTGTTTTCTGAAAAATAAAAAAACATTGCAGGCTTAATTCTGTCTCTCCATGTAGTCTCTG
This sequence comes from Tonatia bakeri, assembly GCA_004024845.1. Lineage (NCBI taxonomy): Eukaryota > Metazoa > Chordata > Mammalia > Chiroptera > Phyllostomidae > Tonatia > Tonatia bakeri. Next base: position 30,954 of record PVIA01006443.1, read on the forward strand.
CCACGTACCAATAAAATTAAGCTCCATGCAAGCATGCAAGCAGGAGCCAAGTCAGCTTTGCTTAGCAGTGCGACCCTTCATCTCAAGCCATATTTGACCCCTGGTAGTTACGCAATAAACACTGGTTCCCTGACTGAGTGAATCTATGTTTGATCTCCTTTTGAAACCCCAAAAGATAATGGTTTCTCCCACTCACCCCTCACTCTCTTTTCTGAAAGTTCCTCTCTGTCAGAAAGAATCAAAAGTCTTCACAGCTTCCAGAAACTTCTGGTTCTGCTAGTAAAAGAGACCTACAGTATTTTATAGCCTCTGCCAGTTTCCCAAATAACACCTGGACTTTCCTTTGCCAACAGGGTTTTCCATGCTCCTCTCTGGACTAAGGCACCAACCAGCCAGTACTGTGCCCCTAGACCAGACCATAAATAGACAACCTCACACATCCAAGCTCAGGGCAGAAAAATTTTCCTCTCCACAAGTCAAGGTAATAGAGGTACCTAAGTGCAATTTCAAATCAGGCTTCCTGCTCCCCACAACAGAGAGTGAGGAGGCAGGCCATTAACCAAGCTTGAATTTAAGTGTTAAAAGCCATATTTCACAGGAGGAAGCAGATGTGTTTTCTGTGAAGAATTCCAGTCTGTGTTCTTACCCAGTCTTTTAATTCCTAAATGCAGGGGAGAAGAATTAAATAATAAGCTTTGTAGAATACATATATCAGAAGCTCTGTTTAACCCTAAGCTATTTAACACCTCAGTGGTTTAGTAAGCACCAGAGTCTCATTAAATCTTGTGTGTGTGTGTGTGTGTGTGTGTGTGTGTGTGTGTGTCTTTTGTGGGTAAGGCAAAGGGTGGCCCCAGGAGCAATCACTGCCACACTGAACAGCCACATTGAATTGGCTGTGGAAGGACTGAATTTAGGAGGCAGGCAACAGTGACATCTAGTGTGGGTAAGAATGCCAATGTGGACAAACTAACATTCTTCCTATAGCAAAAGGGAGGACATAACAGAGAAATGGATGCCAATTTAGGGTCAAAAAAGTAATGGTGAGAGCAAATATAAAATCAGAATGCAGACATAATAGATGATTATAGAAAAAGAGTCTAGGGAATGACATTACCACTAAACTTTCTTCCCAGTTATGCGTTGTCATTCACTTTCTCATCCCTCAAAGTCCCTAAAGAGATTTAGCCTCCCACCTGTTTCCCCCCTTCCCCACCCCAAACCCTCCCATTGATTTTTCTGAAAACAGTGAACTCCCCTTATCCTCAGCCTCTTCTTGTAACCTTTTTCACTCCTGTTTTAAAGAGGTCTGTTTGGCTGCCACCTGCTCTGCAGCCTTTCTGAGGAAAAGCTCTTCTGTTTGTTTATCACTGGCATTCTTGCTTCTTGTCACCTGTATCTTTCTCCCTCTTACAGAAATTCCTGCTACCTAGATATATTATTCTACCCCATGCTGGTTTCAATAACCTGCCAAACGTTTCCTCATTCACAATCGTGTGTTGAATCACTCCTGGTTCACAAATTTCCTCAGACCACACACTTATCATCCTTTTCTTTGTCACCACTTTCTTCACCTATCGGATTCCCTGCCCTCCCATCCAGCCCATATAGTCAAGTTTCGGTATTTCATTCCTTCATTCCCACCTTGAAAACACCCTCAATTCCCTTATTCCTTTCTCCCAGCACCAAACTGATGAACAAGATGCCCTATCCATGCATCTATTTAAGCAGCTAAACATTCTTAAAGAAAAATTATTCAACACAGCTGACTGGTTTCACTTTAAATTCATGATTACAAACTTTAAGTAGAAGCTCACTACTGCCTGGCAATTCTACTGTGTTTCTCAAATCATATTACTTCTAACTCACCAAGAACTATTTTATACATTTTTCATCCTCACTCAAGTAGAAAGGTCTCACCTCATTATTCTTTGAAAGTAAGAAAGTCAATGATCTGCTTCATATTAGCATCTGCACCCATTTTTCCCTTCTTCCCTCCTATTAAAGTCTAATTCCTCCTTGTGTGCTCAGGTACTTAGCTTTTCTCTCACCTTCTCATAGATGTCAACTTTTTCACATCTATAGCAGTTCCCTTTCTACTGAATTAGTTCTATCTTTATACAAATATGCTGCATTATCATGGATCTAAAAAAAAACCTCTCTCAGCTCCAAAATATACTGCTCCTTCCTCCATAGCCATAATTCTTCATAAGAAGCATTACTTGCACTGCCTCCACTTTCTCACCTCCCATTTGCTCTTCAGCCCACTTCAGGCTGGTTTCTGCCTGCACCAGCCTCAGGAACACTACTCTGTCCCTAACCTCTCAGAAGCAGTAATCCGTCTGCCGAGTGCAGGACTCTACTCTCTGGCTTGTGTTTCTCCTTCTCTGCTCTTTGTCAGTCTCCTTTTCTGACTCCTTCTCCCCCAAACTAAATATACAAATGTTGGCATTTCTCCATGCTCGGTCCAGTTCCGACTTCCTCCCTCACCTTATAGGATCTTATGCATTCCGATTAAAAATACTATTTATATGTTTACCTCCCAGGAACATAGATCTCCAGCATAAATCTTTTCTTTGAACACCAGACTCATATCCAGCTACTTACTTAACATCTGTACTTGGATATTTCACACACATTTCAATCTTAACAAGTCCAAAGATAAAGATTTGTTTTTCCTCACAAACTGTCCCACCTCCTTCATTCTTCCCAAACTCAATAAGCAGCAACATTGTACAACCTGACAATTATTCTGGATTCTTCCTTTCCCTCCCTCCCCACATCCAGGTATTGGTAACTTTTATACCCAGTGTTTATCTTGAATTACAGTGTTTCCTCTGTTTTAACTGCCATTACCTGATTTATTGTCACAATCATCTCTCACTAGTTCTCTGCAAAAGCCTCCAAAATTAGCCAAGATGGGTTAAACAATACTGCAGCAACAATTGATCATGAAATCTGACTGACCAAGAGAGGAGAAGAACTAGAAATAGTTGGCATTTGGCACTAATGACCTCCACGGTCTCCCCACTAGTAATCAAACATTCCATTCACCATCTTTCCCACAGGTGCCAGGACTACCCATCACTCACTGGAGGCCACCCACCATTGCACTTGGCCATAGTATCAAGTTCAATGTCCAGGATCTCTTAGTGATGTGTGGTAGGCTCTAAAAAACTAAAAAAATAAGTAAACTGTCTTTCCTCCATATACCCAGAATACAATAGTGGAACAGGAACATGGTAACTGCAATAAATACTCCCATTCAGAGAGCAAAAGAGTGGTAAGAAAAGACATCATTAACATTCCATAATGATAAAATCCCATCTGGAGTTGAAGAATGTTCTTTGATTAGGTCCAGATTCTTCTGGAGAGGAGTTCCCCAATCCTTTGTCCTCCATGCCCTTGGCTTTGACCTCAGGGGAGGACCTTCTTTTGCATCATACAACTCGGCCATTTGTGGTCATTGAAGAATATGCTCCCCACCCTACCCCACCCTCACCTTTGGGCACTGAGGCTGCTTTCTACTTTAGAGATTTAGAGACCTAGGGATTATTTTATGTCCTAATTGTCACAGGCATGTTTAATTCTTTGGAATACAATTCCGTCTCAAAAAGTTTGATTCTAGTTAGCTCTGTGTGCCATTTGCCACATTCATAATTCTCCCAAAACATGGTTCCCTTTCCAGTTCCCCTTCTTCTCTCCCCTTCTCTTTCCTTTCTTTTCCTTTTCTTCCTCTTTCCCTCTCCTTCCTTCACTGAAATTTTAGCTCCATGGGATTAACAACTCTGAATTTACTGTTTACTGTTATATCCACAATACCATGCTCAGTGCCAGGGGTACAGTAGATATTAATAAAGAGTTGTGAAAAGAATAATTAAAAGAACCTTACCTAAACTTTGAATGATGACTCTGCTTTCAGCTCCACATTCTACTTTCCCTCACTCTTTCACCCTTCTACATTCTCTTTGTAAAAATGCTATTACCTGCTGGTCCGATCTAAGTGACTTCTAATTCTAGTCTTCTATTTCCTTCTCACTTTTCTCCCTCAACTACCTTTTGGATCCTGACAAGGTGCTGAATTCTAGATAATATTCTTCAGCAGTTTCCCTTAAAACAATATTAGCCTCCTCTAATTCTAGAGCACTGGTTTTTAATCTTGGCTGCACATTGAAATCTGTTGGAGAGCTTTTGAAACTCAGCTCACTAGCCACACAGCAAACTGGGGATGGGACCCAGGCATCAGTATTTGGTACAGCCCCTCGGGTTTTTCCAGTGTTGCAGTGTGAATAGCACTGTTTCAGAGCGAGCTTTCTTTCTCTTTATCTTCTTTCCTCCATAATTCTAATCTCTGATACTGATTGCTCAACCTATGGATCTATCTTCATTCTAAACAGCAAATCAGCAAGTACTGAATTCCCTAAGTACTCACATCTGTGAGTAATCTTACCTCCCCCTCACACTTCCCCCTCTCTCAGCTGCATCTCTCTATACATGCTATTAAATTCCTGATTTTAACATTCGCACTGGAAACTTCTTTTACATTTGATTTCATGATCTCTTCAATTTTAAAATTTTACTTAAAATGTCAACTAAATCTTCCATATTTTTCCATCTAGCACACATGCTCATTCTCTCTCCCTTTCACCTGTCTTTGGTTTGTTTTCATCACAAAAGGGGTAAGTATAGGTCTTTAGTAACTCAGTTTATCTTTGTTAGGTGCCCGGTCCTCCAGTCTGTCCCATTGGTGTTTTTTGTATGTGTGTGCATTTACTGATCATCACATACCTTCCTAAGTATGACACTGCTATTTATACTGTCTCAATGTCTGAAAACCCCTGTAAAAATATAGATCACTATTTCATATACTTTGATATGGGCCTAGTACTTAATAAATAGGGTACATTTTTAAAGAGAAAAAAACAATGGGTATTTGAAAATCCATAATTCTAAAGTCCCCACATAAACACAAAATATATATGGTGAAGAATACAAATATCTTTTGACATCTCATTAGCTTTCCTCATCGTGTCAAATGGTGGAAGTAGAATGTCAGACTCTTTCAGGACCTGAAGCTGGGGCTGGAAGGTGGTATTCTGGTCAACTAGCACTTTAGCTTTCTCTGTAAATTCCATCATACTTCAAATGAGACAGAGCAAGCTGTTGGAAACCTACCTGAGTGTGGAGATGTTTCTAGCCCATAGTAAAGTTGTATCAGATCACAGGTACTTGCAATAGTTGAGTTCAACCCAGTCCCAGCTACGGCAAGAGGCTACCAGTAAAAACAACCATGGTCAGACAGAGAGAAGATATTCATTAACTTGCTCAGCAAATGCTTGTTGGTTTTCCAAACTGCCTCAGGCAAGGCACTGAAATTAAGAGGATCAAGGACAAGTGAACAAGGTAAATATACTAAAATAATGGTACTACAATTAAAAAATCACGATGTACACTGAGTACAAATGTGACATAAAAGAGTATTTGAATAGGTCCCTAAATTCACGGACAACCAGAAAACAGAAATTATAGAATTAAACTAAATATATAGGAAAATGTTGCAACAATTAACTGGCCAAAATAGGTAGTGGGCTGTTTTGAAAGTAATGGGCTTCCTTCCCACCAAAACATCTGGCCTCATCGGACAAAGATGCTAGAAACTTCTTCACCTAGAGATAAAGACAACCAAGACCTTATCAAGTTCTTACTTCCCTACTCCTCTCTGCAATCCTGAAGTTAAGGATGGAGAGTTAAAAATAGAATCAGGTAGGTAGATAAAGATATTATGCATATAAAATGAGAGCCAGAGGGAGAGAGTTGACAAGCTCTACTTAATACACAGACATGGAAATTTTAAAAGAAAAGCACTATTAGTGAAATCGATGTAGTCAAATGGAACAATTAAACTCATAAAATTTTTCCAAATATACTATCTTGAAATAACTTTAAGAATTCCTCATGATTGAGACCAATGGCTGTCATTAACTCATACAAACACCTCAGACACTTTCAGTCATTCCGTGGTAAACTGTATTTAGAGCAACCCAATTAGCTCCATAAACTCCTTTCATCTCAGTACCTTCGTCACTTTATTATTCTAATCACTTTCTAAATGTCCTTCTCAGGCTATTTCCCATTGCACTATTTTATACTCTGGGATTCACATTTTATAGGCCTCCCAAAAGTGTCTCATCATTTCAGATTGCATATCTAATAATGTCTTTGATTATGTTTTAAACACCTAAATCTACTCTGTAGTATTGCGTTGGTCCTGTTAGCAGAATGTAATCAGAAAGTATAATCCCATTACATTCTATAATGCCAATGAAGAAGGGGTTAACGATTTTTAAGCTGCATTTCCTGCTGGTGAATATGCCACAGATGAATATTTTCAAAATGAATATGAGCGGTTTTAGATGAGTGCTCCTTAAGTGTCACTGTGTATTAGTCATGCAAGGGTCATTACGAGGTAGACTTGCACATTTCACCCAAGACATAGATTCTCACTGTAGACTGTTAATGTCAGAGATGCCAGGTTAGGCTCTGCTGGTAACAATTATTAATGTAACTGAAGTTTTAAATGGTTCATTTTCCTCCATATACAACATTTCCAAAATACTCATTTAAAAAAGAAACATTTTTCTACATCAGTGCTAGGGGTGGCATAACATACAGGTAAATAAAATGTTGCAAAGTCCAAAATCAGTTGAAGAAATGGAAATTATCTATTGTACTATTAAAGTTTAACATGCTTATTTACAGGCAAAAAGTGTATTCTGGCCAACGAGTCACCTTAGTTCTGTTACCGGCCAGAGTCCTGGCCCTGAATGGGTCTGCCTAGGCCCAGCCAGTAGTATGTGGGTTCTTGACTTCATATAAGAAAGATTTCACAACATAAATCCAAGTGACTATGAGGGTATGTTTATTAAAGCTGGTGACAGTAAACCAACAAAGGGCTTAGCATAGAAGAAGCAACAGGAAAGCCTACGCTGGGCTGCCTTAGCTCACTGGGAAATCAGAAAAAAGGGGGCGCTTTGGGGACAGATTCAGGGGGTTATCCTGGGTCAAGCTGCCAGCTGCCCATTGCCATAGAGTTTACCAGATGTGTGCCTGCAGGGAAAGAAGTGGGGAAAGGGAATGGCAGCAGCTGCTCTCCAGAGGGAGAGCACACTGGGTTCTTAGTCTTGAGTTTGTCTCTCTCTCCGACAGGCCAGAATCTTAGGGGAGATCTCAGAGGAGGGTTTCAGCAGGATATTAATGTTTTTCAGATCCTCTTGTAAGGTGATGGTCTCCGCTGATTTGTCAGTGACAGGACAAGGGGTCATTAGTCACTGCAGTTGGTCCTGGCGTGGCCAACTGGTTTTGCTGCTTTTCTGGGTCTGGGGCTAAAATACAACTGAGACCTAGATATTATCTCCAGGAGGGTGATCTTGCGGATCTGGCTGTAAATTGTTCAGCCAGATTGTTCAGGCCATTGTGTTCAGCTATCTGTCCCAGTTCCCCTATTCCACTCGCCAAGGAATTTTCCTAGCTTCTTACTATTCTGTCTAGTTCTTTAGGTAAACATCAATCCTTGAGTGTTTTGAATTCCTAAACACCAGTAGATATATATAGGTTTTCTTCCTTTTGATACTTATGTCAGATAGCAATCCCTTGTTTATGAGTATGTAAGTACAGTTAACCTTGAGATGATATCTGGTGCCTTCTCAAATGTCTACATGACAAATAGGAAACACTTCACCATCTCTCTCCCAAATACATGGGGTAGCTGGTTATTTAAGTTTTATTGGTATATCAACTGATGAAAGAGTTTTGAGATTAATCACATAAAAAGAGATCTAGGCAATGCTCTGGCTGCAGGAAGGTGAGGCAGTTTTGGACCAGTGATCTGAATAAAAGCCCTACAGGTTTTTCTAAAAAATAATACCTTTCTCAATACCAAGTCTCACATAGCCATTTCCTTTGACTCTGAGCAAATCATTTGACTTCAGTTTCTTCATCCATGGAGTGAGAAGCAACTACCTCTGGGATGACAAGGCTGCTAAAGGCATTTAATAATGTTCTTTGAAGAAAGCTAATACAATTTGCTTGCATTATAATACAGCAATTTGAATTTAAAGATTTTTTTCTCCTGAGTAATTCCAGCTTCGGAGTACTCTTTGCCAGTGTAGTAAATTATCCTGCAACGAGGTGAAGCTAGCCGGCACAGTGTGAAAAGTTTCTATCAGCCTCTTAACCCTGCACAAACAATACAAACTATCATTACAAAGTAGCAAATTCTTTTATCTGGCTCAAATATGAGTAAGGTGGCAAATGAACATAATATTAAGCTTCATTCTTAAACAAGTTCTTAAACTAAGTAGAAATATCCATGCAAGAAAAAGGATTCAATAGTGTCTGTTGTAATTACTATTATGTTTTCAGAATTTAAAGCCTTACATTAAAAGCTATAATTAAATTTCTAAAAATTAAGTCATTGTAAACAAAAGTGCCTTTTCTCTTGGTAGAATAAAACTGATTTTCATTTCCTGACAAAAATATGATTTCTCTGAGAGAGGTCTTTCTTGTCTACCGAAATCTATTCATATCTCTCTTGTGTATAATCAAGTAAAAAGTCTCCCAAGGCTACTCAAATGATTAAATAAATCAGCCCTACATATCATAGCCTCTTAAATGAGCTGGAGATGTAAGTAGCATGGCCATACATACATCATAGATGTACTCCAGCCAACCAGGAGGGGGAAACTATAACTTCTCTATTACATTTTCGCTTAATAATGTGCTCCATTTCTATTAAGTCCTATACAGGAGTAAAACTGCAAATATAATCATCCTATTAATTAGAATGCTAAGGACTAAGGAAATAAAAAGATAGGTCTAGAATCCTTTAAAATTCCAAACTACACAAACACACCAACACACAGAGGTTTAGGACTAGTCCCTTGCTTAGTACTATGGATGTCCTGGGAACTATAAACATGGCTTCTCAGCATCCTCGCCTCACTTGATCCACCCTCCACACTCCTAGTAGCATCAGGATGAAGCCTACATGTCTGAGCAGCACCATACAGACCTTCAAGCTTTTTCCTCTTCCTGCCAGTCCCTTCAGGCTCATTTCTTGTTACTGCTCCATTCATATTCATATTCTTTCCCATATTTCCCTGACATGTTGCCCACACACAAATGCACATACATGCTTGCAACATAGACTTTCTTATGTCTTCACTTACCTGTCCTTCACGACTCAGAGCTCCCATTCATCTTTCAAAACTCCCCTCAAGGACCTCTGCTCCAGGGATGCTTCCCTAGCACCAAAGCCCCAGTCTGTACTCCCATCATACCCCATTTACAGCTGTGATGGTGCCTTGAATAGTCTGCTTCTTCTCTACTTTCTCTCCAAATCTATGTGCTGCTCAAGAGCAATAACTGTGTCTGCTTTATTCCAGCAGCCTCGGGGGCTGGCACAGTGATTGAGACATAATAAGTATTCAGATCTGGGCTCTAGGAGTGCTAATAAGCTGGTCAAATAGCTTAAGAGATGCATATATGATGCAATTAAACAACAACATAAGGCCACGTCAAATTGTAAAGTGTGGAATTTGGTGTTAATTGATATAGAAAGGCCTTTTCAAGAAATAAGAATTTAAACTGAGCCCAAACGAGCAAAGAAATGGAGGCATGCACAACAGTTTGACAGCCAGAAAGCTGAAAAAAAAAAAAGGATGAGTCCGAGTCTAGCAGGGAAAATGAAAAGAGACAAATTCAAACAGTAGAAGAATACAATACAATAATGTATTGCACACTTCAAAACCTGTTAACAGGATAGATCTCATATTGTGTTCTTTCAAATAAAATAAAATATAAGACCTAATGTCACTCATATGCTACTGTTGAAAACATAAAGTTATACAGCTTTATTTAAAAGGCAGCTTTTCAGTATCAAAGCCTTAAAAATATACATCTACAACCACTGTCGCCCCACACTTAACCCTAAGCCTTTCTCCACCCATTAATATAATCCCACTCATCACCATTTATCTTATCAAAGAAATAATTAAGAAAATTTATATGTGTGAAAATATATATGTACAAAGTTGTTCATTAGAGTATTATTACCAGTAGCCAAAAAGAAGAACTAGTAGTCTTCCATTAATGGGAAACTCCTTAAATACAGCACCATGTCATTGGTGTAATGAAATACCCATCAGTAATCCAACAGATACTTGAGTATTCATTTTCTATTACCATCACAAAATAATAATATACTACAAAATTTAAAAATATTAGAACATTAAAGACATTAACTGAAAAATTCAACTTTATAAAAAGCATTTAATGGGTTATTTTATTTTAAAATATATTGGCATGAAATATAAGAATATGTTAATAATGGAGGAGTTATGGGGACTTTTTGTTTTGCTTATTTGCATTTTATGTTTTCTAAAATAATATTCCTTTTCATAATAAGAAAAGTAATAAATTTGTCCTAATTGAAAGAAAACTCTTACTAGCTCTAGGAAATGACAGAGGAAGGACAAGTTAGGAATAATGCTAAAGTAATTTTAGGATTCTATTTTAGAACAGTATTTTTGAATTGAAATGGTTGATAGAATCCAATGAAATCAAATGTGAAAAGGCTTTGAGAACCGTAAATCATAGTGACTGGATTTCTTGATGCCTCTTCTCAGAAATATTCAGAGAAGCTATGGGAAAATATTGCATGACATAAGAAAGGCAGAATATTCTCGGTTAAACAAAGGTAAGTGGATTCTCCTTGCAGGATGTGCCAGAACCTTTAATACGAACAGTGTTCAGTGAGGATCTTCATGAGGGCAACATAATATGGTATTTGTCTCATCTCACAGAATGTGTGATAGATATGTTTCATAGAACACACTTTGGGAAATGTGCATTAAAATACACTGTAGTATTCGCTTTGAAGTGATTGAAAGCAACTGCAACAACCAAAAATACGTCCAGAGACTGCCAAATGTTACCAGCAGTGGTAAAGAATACGTATTTGAGGAATTAGGATGAAAAATTGGCTGAGGTCAGAATCCCCAGCCCCGACTCTGCAGTCTTTTAAAATAGAAGCTAGCTTAACATCTTGTAAAATGGCTGTCTGCTCTAGCAAATCAAGGATATCATCATGTTACTTTTCTAAAATACTGTGTCAAAAACAACCATCTGTTAAAATACTGCATTGTACATCAAATTATTTTATCTATATAACATAGTAAGATGAATGCTTAATTTAAAAATGTATGACTTTTACAAACAAATGAAAATATCTCTTTTTTTTTAATGTAAACTGCAACGAATCTGTGTGATATTGAAGAAATCACTTGGTGCCTTTTTTTCCTCACAAAATAAAAATGAAGACAACGCCACTGTCTAAGGTTATTTCTAGAGTCCCTTCTTACACTAAAAATCAATTTGTATCATAAAAATTGACCTCATTAATGATATAGGACATTTTACACATTACACTTACTTTTTGGTTATCGCAATACTTTTAACTGGGAAGATGCTGCATTCAGACACTGAAACAAATTATGTCATGTGCCTCATAACTGTATTTCAGTCAACAATAGGCCACAAATATGACAGTGGTCCCATAAGAGTATAATAGAGCTGAAAAATTCACATTGCCTCATGATGTCTTACCTGTTGTAACATCATAGCATAATACATTACTCACGTGTTTGTGGTAACAATAGTGGGAACAAACCTGCTGCGCTGACTGTTGTATAAAAGTATAGTGCACAGAATTATGTACAGGACATAGTACTTGATAATGATACTAAACATCTACATTACTATGTTTATATATTTACTATACTACAGTGGTAATCATTATTTTAGAGTGAACTTTTTCTACTTACAAAAAAAGTTATAAAATGGTATATATGTTACAACTGGAGCAGCCTCTTACAGCTGGTATTTACTACAGCCTTAGTCACACCGTTTTCTCTTGTGCTTGATTTAATCTGTTTTGCTTTATACAGTAACAGGCTGTACAGACTTGCAAATGGTCTATACTATACAGCCTCAGTATACTGTGGGCTGTGCCATCTAGGTTTGTATAAGTGACCTCTGTGATGTTCATACAATAACCTAATCACCTAATGGCATTTCTAAAAATGTATCCCCATCATTAAGCAGCACACGACTGTGTTAAAAAATAAAAATAAAAAACAGAACTTATAAACTCTTTACATTTCAGGCATGCATCTGTAACTAGGAAAATTAGCTGTGAATTTATCAAAAAACAATAGTGCAAGTACATAACATAAGCAATGAGAAGAGATATAACTTCAGAAGCAGATTTTTAAATTATGAATAAACACTATGGTAACATTGTAATTATTGATGAAAATAATTTTCTAAAGAAAAAGATGAAAAAAGTTGAACAAGTTGTTCAAAGGGAAGGCAACCTTACTTTGATGGCAGAAATTTTCTTCATCACACAGATCATTCCTGCGTTACTTTAACTTCCAATACAGAAAAATCTTGAAAATGTGTTGTTTTTTTAAAAAGCTATTATAATCCTAATACTAAAACCAAAGTAGTGTATCACCAAAGAGCATTAAAATAGCAGTTTCACTAACATAAGTGTAAAAATCCTAAGCAAAACTTAAGTAAATCATATCCTATAATGAATCAAAGGAAGAATCTGACATGATTAAATGGGATTCAATACATCCATTAATTTATTCAACAAATGTTTATTAAGCATCTATAATGTAAATCATAATTCTCAGCACTTGGGGTATATCAGCAAACAAAATAAAGATCTCTGACTCATGAAATTACTTTGCAGGAGGGAAATAAGGTCAATAAACAATTGGTATCATAAATAAGTAAATTACACAGTACATTAGAGAGTGATGAGTGAGATAGGAAAAGAAAAACTAGAGCAGGGTAAGAGGATTAAGGGCAATGAAAGAAGGGGTGGGTTATCATTAAAAATCAGGAGGTTAATAATAGACCTCCACCGAGTTGACAGCATTTGGATAAAGCATGAAGAATAGCGAGAGTTAGTGCTGTGATGCTTTGAGGAATAGCATTCTAGGCAAAGAATAGAGCCAGAGTAAAGGCCCTATGGCCAAATTATGCCTGGCAAGTTTAAACAACAAAGAGGCCAGTTGGGTGGAGGCACATAGATAGTATTTAAAACAACGGGGCCTGATCATTTCAAGAGTAGGAAAAAAATAAATAAAAGAGCATTGAGAGATTAGAGAGAAGAAACTCTGCAAAAGAGAGTCAAAGAGAGAGAGGGGGAAAAAAGCAGGAAGAAAGCCAAAAGAAATGGTGCTCTAGTAATGGTGTTCAGGTCCATCCCAGTGCACAGAAAAGTAAGGCTGGGTCAACATAAGGATCTCTATTAATAAAATTAAATTGACATAACTATTTTGACTAAGTTAAAGAAAAAAGTTATACTAACAGCTGGCAGAATACTATTTGATAAAATTTAAATCTATTTAAGAAGATGTATGATCAACTAATAGCCAACATCATACTTAACAGTGAAACAGTGAAGACATCCTTATTGATATGTCCCAGGAACAAGAACAGCATGCCTACCAGCTTTATTTTTCTGAGAAATCTCATGAGTGAACAAGATGTGGCCCTCTACAAGTTTTCTTTCTAAAAAAAGAAAGAAAAAGGAAAAAATGAGTTATATACATTAGAATACAGGACAAATTATTGTCTACTTAAAATCTTCAGAAAAATCCACTCTAAAATCCTTATAATTGATAAGAGAATTAAATGAAGAAGCTAGTTACAAAGTAAATATAAAAAAAATATGTTTTACTATAAAAACAATGACCAGCTGATAAACATAAAGAAAGCAAAGATTCCATTTTTAAAGAAGAGTAAAAGGATAAAATAATTAGAAGTAACAGTCAGTATGATAAAAATGTGGCTACTAAAAGTGTCAGTGATAAAGCAAATAACTTTAAACAAAAAAATATAAGTAACCCATGTCATACAAGATAACAAGCAGAATGGCCTGCATTTCACCTTTACTTAGCATCTTTATAAGACCCATAACAGGAGTCATGTGACTTCTCAGCTTTTCCTTAGGCTATGGGACCAATTGTGTTTCTAGTTGGTGACATTTTTGGTATTTCCAGTACCAAGCAGGAGTTATTTTTCTGATCAAATTAAGTGCACATGATTGTAACAATTATTTCCCAACTGAAATACACTGCTTTATAATACCACCATTTTCACAGCCTCAAAGCTTTTTACCTCTTGACTCCTTTCCATTTAGTGTATATTAGTTATTCTGGATAGGATAGGAGAAGGGAATTCCTAGGGCCATTGAAATGATACAGCAGTTTTAACTTGTATGCAATAAAATATAAACCCTCCCAATAGACTTTACATTTGTAACAGATTAGGTTTGGAAGAAAGTCATAGAGAGCATCAAAACTTTATCTCAGACTCAAATAGATATCTAAATCTCTGAAAATATTATCAAGAATTGTGATAGAGGGCCATCAGAACACAGGATTTAAGGAATGGTTTTCTGTGATCCCCTCCCCATAAAGAATGTGTCAGACTTTTCTGGGAGTGGCCTGAGGTGACCTCTTGAACATAGTTCGCTATCAATGCAACCCAGAAAACCCCACAAAATCTAGAAGTTCAAATCTTTGTGTTCACTTTAAAAATACTCATTTTTAAAGTGCCCAAGTACCAAGGGTATGTATTTTTGAAAAGCCACCAAGTATCTGAAGGATGTCACTTTACAGAAGCAATGTATCCCATTCTTTCGTTACAATAGTGGAGTTGGTGGGTTTGTCTAGGCCAAACAGTGGGGCTAGACACAGGATCTGGGCCCAAAAAGAGTGCTGAATCTTTGCTGCACATGCTTATAAATTCAGAGTGATGCTGGATGTAAGATTTTAGATGTAGATTTTCTGGACATTGAACACATACACGTGCACAAAGCTCCCAAGATGCAGTGCAGAATCTAACCCTCCATACATTGGCTCTCCCCGCCATGCTGAGATGATCCTTACTGAAGAAGAGCAGATTGTCCCTAAACCAGAACAGGAACTTGCACAGAAGAAAAAGATAGCCCAGAAGAAACTGAACAAACAAAAACCTTACATCCTGAGAGTAAATGCAGCACAAAATAAATGCAACTAAAAATAAAAGCAGGATGTTAATTGTCTTTATTAGTAAATACATTTTAAGTGTCCTTACAAGATGGATCAAACAAGTTTTCTTCTGATTATAATTAAAAACATAGAGTATTCTGTTATTAAAAAAAAAGAATGCATCATAGGCCTGCATCCAGTTTCAAAGAACAAACTTGGAGCATTCATGAGCATATAGGGAAAGCAGGCAGAAAGGATTCACGCAATGGCCAAAATGATTGGAGACCCAAAATAATTTTATAATATAGGAATAATCATTACTATTTCAGTGTGTAACTTTCCAGATATTCATCTATGCATATACCATATTTTTGGACCATAAGACGCGCACCTAGGTTTTAGAGGAGGAAAATAGAAAAAAATATTTTGAAGCAAAAAATGTGGTAAAATATTTAATAACATAAAAAGCATAATATTTCACCAATGTAAATATAAACAGAACTCAAAAGCAGCATTAACAACCATCATTCCTCCCAAATTTGGGGGGGGGGATGCATCTTATAGTCTGAAAAATACAGTACATGTATATGTACATGTAAATATCTTTTTAAATTTTGAAGTATGCTACACATTGCTTTAAAAGCTGCTTTTCTCACACAAAATTGTGGTACACAAATTTAAGTCATTATTTGATGTAAATGACAAGGGTGCTACAGAAATGTGGAAAAAAAAAAGTTTTCCACAATCAAAACCAGCATTTTGGGGCTCAGATAAATAAAAAGACAGATAAGAAGTGTGTTGAATGCAGGTAACCTGACATTGAAAATCCCCCCACGCCCTCTAGTCTTCCCTGCTTTCCCAGTGGAGGATAGCCCCAAACTCCTCTCATAGAGACCCCTGTCTTTTCACAGAGGGCAGCTCACACCTCAGATTTCATCCTGGAATCAGGAGGAGGAAGAAATAGTGTAGCAGACACTGTAGTGCCCTTACCAGACTCCTCTTCAGATCTGAGCCCCAGATGTCAGGCTCTCTGCTGCTACTGAAGGTTCACAGCTGCCAGTTCACTTGGGAATGCATTTGGCTGGGACCTAACTCCACCAGAGGTGGCTGGCTATCAGCCAATGACTGACTGATGCAGGGACCAAGGTTTGGCCTATTTCTTCAGTTGGAAAAAATTCTGAAGGGCCTTCCTCACTTCCTTATAGGGGTATCTCCAGAGAGCTCTCCCCACAAACCAAATTTCTCCCATATACTCAACTTTCCATCTCAGAGTCCATTTACAGAGAACCCATGACAACTGCCCTTCCAAAATAGAAAGAAAGAGAAAGAAAGAAAGAAAGAAAGAAAGAAAGAAAGAAAGAAAGAAAGAAAGAAAGAAAGAGAAAACTGAAAAAGGCTCAGCTACAGAACCTGAGAAAATTAGACTGAATAGTATGATTTACAGTAGTCCTACTCAAATATGCCTCCTGACTCTATGAAACTCTAAGATTTATCAGATACCAATAGATGAGTTAAGGAAAGTTCTATTAATTTTTTTGGTGTAAATGATCTTTCCCCACAAATTCTGAGGGGTAGTTTCTATGGGAAGTTTTGAAAGAAGAATTGGTGGAGCAAGAGGTCAGAAATAAAGGTGATCTTAGACGACAATCATCCCTCCACAACCCCCTACCTAAACTCCCAGGCCTCATAAAGCTGGTCCACCCTGTCTTCAGTCTCAGTCTCCCACAGCTCCCATCTCAGTGAATGTTCTCTGGCCGAGCTTAAACTTCATTCTTCAGACCAGGCCCAGCTCCTCCACAATTTACACAGGAGTTTGATTTCCTCTGCCTAGATGCACTTCTCATTCTGTGCTTAGAAAACTCCTATCTACTCTTCAAGATTCACTTCAAGTTCTTTGGAATACTCTTTTCTATGCTCCCCAGTTAGAGTTGATGTGATTTCACCACTCCACTTTTTTTATTTTACCTCTTTCTTGCTTATTCTGGCTCTGTTATGGCTTGAAAACATGTTCTTGTAATTATTTGCTTGCATGTCTAACTCCACCATTAAACATCAAGGACAGAACTGCAACCTAACTTCTCTTTGAGTTACCAGGGCTTTGCTCAGTTTTTGTTAGGTAGTAGGTTCTTTATAAATGTTTCCAGAACACATGAATCAGGCCTGGGCTGGGTGAAAAGTCACAGAAGGAATTATGATACATGAAGGCAGTTTAAAGAATTGAGTAGCCCTGGCTGGTGTAGCTCAGTGGATTGAGTGCGGGCTGCGAACCAGGCATCGCAGGTTCGATTCCCAATCAGGGCACATGCCTAGGTTGCAGGCCATGTCCCCCAGCAAACGCACATTGATGTTTCTCTCTCTCTCTCTCTCCCTCTCCCTTCCCTCTCTAAAAATAAATAAATAAAATCTTAAAAAAAAAAAAAGAGTCTTAAAAAAAAAAAAGAAAGAATTGAGTAGTGTTTTGAAAGGTAAAGTAGGAATGTTATGGTGATTTAGATAACTTTTATCAACTAGTTTACCTTACCACACTTTACTTTATTGACTTTAATAGTTTGGACATTGCTCATTAAAACTTATAATGTACCTGAAAGTAATGCAGTAGACAGGAGAAGAAACAGAAGACAAAGAATGCCGAGTCAGAGAGCAGACAGTGCTTCTGCCAATAAGGCCGTGAAGCTTCATCTTACATACTCATCATCAAATAATAGCAATGGCTAGTTTACAAGAAATTACCTCATATAAAGGTGATTGCTTTAAAAAGTTTATCATCAATTTGGCTATTTATGTTTAAAATCAATGCAAGAAGTTAGAAAAACACAATGTTCAAAATTGACCACAGGGAAAAAAATGGTTGCATTCACAGAAAAGAAAAAGAAAGAGAGAAACCAAATAGAATCCTCTTGTATTTAAGGCAAAAAGAAAACAAAGGAATCATTAACTCTAAAGACAGAAAATTATTCTTTTGATATTTTCAGAAAGAATTTTAAAGTGTTTTCTACTGCTGGATTCCAGAAACAAAAAATAAACAAGGCTCATATTTCAATATATAACATGTAGACTATGTGCATTTCCCTGGAATATCTGAATGTCATGTGCAATGTTTTCTTATTCAGAAATATCATCCTGTTCAGGGAAGTTCAACATTTGCTAGTTATTATTTTCTCCTGAAATTTGCTTTAAGTGTTGCCTCAATAATACTTTATTTTATGAATATTTTACTAATCAAATTATTCCTTTTTATTCATGTTGAAAACATACAGTTAATAAAATATCCATTTGCTGCTATAAATTAATGGTTACTAAGTAACATTTAATTTTGAGTTCTAAAATTAAATTACAGAAAGAATACATTCAATAATTCAAGAAACATTGTAAAAGTAATTATATGGCTCTAATTCTCTCAAACACAACAGACTTATTTCTATAATCTAAGATTTCCTCCTTTGTTTTATCATATTTTGCCATGTACAACTTAAAACTGCCATTATTTAGATAATACATGAACCAAAGCAAAATGAATGTTCTACACTACACTCCATAATGATTAAGGCAGGGAACAGCTATTGACCTTGGAAATAGTACAGGAGAGTGGTATGAAACATGTACCTGTAACATCTAATCTTACCTGGCATTAGCATAACCTCGTTTACCTAATTCCTGACCCACTAAATCTCAAGAACTTGGTATTAAGAACCAAGATGCTATGGTACTTAAGCTAAAATTCACAGTGACTCATGAGAACTGAGGGTAACTAGTGAATCATGTACTACTCTATTGGGTGTATAAAATACAATTTAGTTGTCTTGAAAGTATTATTCTAAAATAGTTCCAATATTGCATTGGCAATTTACTTCATTTGCATTTCAAATGTGCTAATCTTGTCAAGTTAACCTTATTTACTTCATGGAAACACTAAAGAACAATGCTATATGAGTACACTCTCAAAATTTGTGATTAAATGCTAAATGTGGTACTGAATCTCCTCTATTTTCCCTGCAGATAACTTTCCATCCTTTTCCACCATGCTCTGCTCAGAAAGTGGACCTCTGTGCCTTGCCCTCTGGATTCTGCTTGGGTTTGGCCAATAAGAGGCAGCAGTAGCCAATCAAATGATGGAATGGAAGAGCGATGGGGGTATTTATTCCCCTGGTCCCCTCTCTGCTGTGTGCAGGTCAGCAGTGGCTACAGTTCACTACCTAAGTCCACAGCTCCTGCCTGGTCCTCTTCTTTTTCAGCTACAGCTCTCAGGATTCTGGTAACCACTTCTTTCTCTTGCCACAGCAAATTTACAGATCCCCTATAGTTGTTAGCCTTGTTGATTTACCTTGATTCTGCCCACATGTTGCAAACAGTCCATTCACTAAATGAACCTAATTACTGAGTGGAGTATGCTATTTATTTTCTGCCAGGATCCTAAGTGATACAAGTAATAAAGCAGAATGCTATTTCAGAAAAAAGAAATAGTTTGCTTTCTTCCTGCTAAACTGAATTATCCCTTTTATATACCATTTCAGTTTATTAGGGAGAAACAGATTTTTTTAGAAGAAACTACATTTTGCAAGCAGAGGAGATTAATGTGCATCTAGTAGGTCATTAGCAAATGGTCATTAGTTTCTAACACTGAAATCTAACCCAAGTAATTTTTATGTGATTATTTTATGATCACAACTATCTGAGTAATGTTACCTGGGACTAAATAAATAAATGAATAGATATAAATAAATAAATCATTTAGCCCCCCAAAATACATATCATCAATCAATTAAAAAACACATTGCAGCTTCAAACTCAAAAGCTTTTGAATTTTTTAGGATCACCTTTGGGAATTGACAGTGAAACTAAAAAAGATAGCTGTATAAAAAGAGATGACAGTTTTTAATCAAATACAGATATAGTAACTGCATATGTTTACTAATTGACAGACTTTAGTCTTTAATTGTTTCCAGTGTGAATTGACTTTACACGTGTTTTTAGAAAATTTCTTTAAAACCCAGGTGAATCTAATTAAAACATAGCCTTTCCATCTCCTGAATTTTCATCATTACAAAATTACATATGGTCATCTTGTCTTAGTAATTATTATAGATATATTGGAGCAGAAAAATAATACATAAATAAAGCAAATAACAGTATTCCACAGCAGATTCAAATAAACATTAAATTGTTTTTCTTTTTGTTCTTACCAACTAAGCTATGAAAACTTACTTGCACAACTTAAAAATAGAAAATTTGCAGAAATTGAATCTTGCAGAAATGTATTTAACTTTCCATTACATAAATTGAAGAAGCTGAGCACCCACAGCTTTGACAAATGAAGATTGAGTACTCTATTTGTGTTGGTTAGTTCACTCTCTTTCACAAGTCAGACTCCTTATACAAAGTGAGAAGCGCCCCATTTCAGGGCCAGAGACAAAGCTAAATCCAGAACAAGCTAATCTGCCAGTTCACAACCTCGACTCACTGAGGAAGGCTGGAAAAGAAAGGGGTGAGTAAGCCTAGATGATCGGGAAATGTTACTCTAGATACTGAAGAAGTCAAGGGTATAAACCAGCTGAGACTGTGGAAAGAGTTCATAACCTGCTCTTGGGGAAATCAGAAATTACATGTAATTACTTTATGGCCAAAATAATAAAGCCTAAGCTCCTTAGAAATGTGATGCTCTACTTGTAAAGTATTGTGCCATAAAAAAATATATAACAATAAAAATCTTCAGAACAAGGAACATTGTTCATTTGGAGGTCACTGAAAATGTAGTTTTCCCTACAAAGTGAAATCTAACTCATTATACAAAACACAATAATTTCTTACATTAAAAAAAGCTATGATAATTCTCAAAACCTGTAACACAAATTTTAAAGGTGGATAATTGTAATCAATGCTGAAGTTTGTAAATATTAATGTACAGAAGAAACATAATATCAAGTTGGAAAAACATTTATTCTAAGGGAAATTTTTAAAAAAGCTTCTAGTGATTCTGAAAGGCAAAGTTCTTGGTTGTTTTCCTCTTAGAAGTTCAGAAGAGTCGGTAAAATAGTTTTATGGTGGCATTGTTAAATAATATATTCTTTTGATAAAATAGATAAAATTCTTTTGAATTTTAAAATACAGAGAAATGTAAAGAAGAAAATAAAAATCACCTATAATCAACCAACCAACAATACCACTGTTTACATTCTGGTACCTATTATGCCCTTTAATTCCGGTGTTATTATTTAACATCATATCATCAGTACTTTCCTGGGGGTTAGATGTATCTCAATTTAGTTGTCATACATAACACCTTTGCTTGAACGCCTTTTTCATTAAAGCTTCGTCTGCACCTCGAAAGTCTCTTTAGGGTTGAGTTGTAATACTGACAGAAGGAAAGTTAACATTTTAAAAATACTTACAGGTAGTGGTTAATGTTTTCAAAAGAAATGTTCCCCATTGTTTAAAAGTATTGTGGTTTTTAGTGATTTTTAACTTAGAAATTCTTAGAAAAAGAAAGAAAATATACTCAAAATACTGAAACTCACCTTAAGAATGCAGTTTACAGGATAATTAGAGCCACGACGATTTAAAAGTGCTCATATTTGATAATTATTTCTGAATTATATATCAGTTTCTCTTGACAAAGAAAAATTGCACTGGAAGCAGTAAAACAAGCAAGGAAGACTTTATTCAAGACTAATGCAATACGGCTACGACAGTGAGTTCAACACCCCTGGAAAAGAAGGCAGGAGAGTTTTAAGTGCTGGGTTGAGCTAGTGGAAAAGTCCTCAAGGTCCTAAGAGGTGAAGTTGTTCAATGAGATTAGGCCAACTGTGTTTGCTACTTGGTATTTACGAAAGTTAAGCTCCTAGCCTCCCACAGAGATTGAGATTTAGGGCACTGTCTTTCCTTTTTATTTATTAAAGTCACATTTAGTGGGGTGACATTGGTTAATAAGATTATATTGTTTTCAAGTGTACAATTCTCTGATACATCATCTGTATAATGCATTGTGTGCCCACCCAAAGTCAAATCTTCTTTACTGCCTGCCTTTCTTTACAATTTCATTTCAAAGGGGTGGCTCCCGCCTCCTAGCAGCAGGAAGTCCTGAGTTGTAGAAGATGTACATCTCAAAGGGGAGAGAAAAACCAGTCGCCTAAAGTAAATACTTTAAGAAAAGGAGGTGAGGAGACTAGAGCCAAGAAGAAATCTGTGTAAAACTTAGTGAAGCCGAGGGAAATGTTAAGACGTCTTGAAAACTATCACCCTAGTTCTAAATGGTGGCTGAATTTATAACTATGAAAACCCAAGAGAAATGATCTGTCTTAAAAGTAGCTATCATTTCTTATTAGTTATTTTCATGACTAAATAATAATATAGGACAATCAATAGTTGTTGTTGACTGAATCTTTCTAAAGATGTGTAAATGGCCCCAGACCCTAAGCACTTAATCCATCTTGCCTGGTGATTTCAAAAGTCTCAGTTATGTGAAGAATCCCACAGATTGTGATGGGAGTAAGAAACAAAGCTTTAGTGTAATATGCTCTAAAGATTTGGGACAGAGTTGTTACCCGGTTGTCACATCCTCCCTTCCCAAATAATTCAGCCCAGAAGTATTAGTAAGAATTAAAAAGAGAAAAAAAGAGGGAAGCCAAACACCCTCTAACCATCATGACAAATTTCCAGTAAAGTTTTCAGTTATAAGGGACAGAAATATTTCTAAATTTAATTATTTAGACTTATAGAATTTAAATCTAGGGGGAAATATCTATTTTCAAGATCTGAGAATTAGCCATACTTCAGAGAGCACATTTTTATTATGGACTGATCTTTCTAGTTAATAAAATACAAAAAGTATTGTATATAGAAATGTTATTTTGGAGGGAGGAAGATACAAAGTTCAATGTTTATATTTAGGTCCAATATGTCAGTAAATTACTTCAATTTGTTTAATTATTTAAGGACTCATATGCATGTTAGTAAAAATGTTTTTCTTAAAATGAGCTGACTAGTGGCATTTTTAAGAATAATCAAACCTTGCCCTGGCTGATGTGGCTCAGTGGATTGAGCACTGGCCTGTGAACTAAAGGGTCACCAGTTTGATTCCCAATCAGGGTACATATCTGGGTTGCAGGCCAGGTCCCCAGTGGGGGATGTGCAAGAGGCAATGACACATTGATGTTTCTCTCCTTCTCTTTCTAAAAATAAATAAATAAAATCTTTAAGTAAAAGAATAATCAAACCTTAATAGTGCTTGAGTTTTCTATAGATTAAATTGTGACTAATGTCCCTTACAGTCCTTTGAAAACCTTAGGGACTTTGTCTAAATATCTGTTTTTACAATAAATAATTATCTTTGAAAATATCCATCTAACCAAATTACCAAACAATTCACCCATTTCCCCAAGTTTATGACTTTATATCTACATAAAATTTGTATAATTTTTGTGGGAATTCACCATTAATAAAATGAAAACATGGCACAAAGAATTGAGTAATAGTATAAAGACCTGGCCTTTCAGAAAATACATATATTTTGTAAAGCCCTTTAATAATTCTAGTACATTTTTCAAATCTTTCTTTGATGTATTTTTGCAACATAGCTAGTATGAGCTAACTTACCCTAAAAACAAACAACAAACCAAAAAATCTGTCTTCTGTAATGATCTGGGAAGGGCAATCCTCTGAGAAGTCCCAACCATGGTAATCCCACCTAAAGTATTAATCACACCTCAAACTCATGTGCCTTTATCATCTCTCCAAAAGCCTTTTCTTCGGCTATGTCCCTATCTTTAAAAATGTGATTGTCTTCATTCTGCCTGTCATGCTTTTCAAACTGAGTTATTCTGCTGTCATCCTCTCATATCCAGGTACCACATCCTATTAAATCTATACCCAAAATGTCCTCTCCCCAGTTTGATACATATTACTACAATAGTTAGTAATATGTAATATGACAAAGTCAGTGTGTCATATGCACTAAAGCTAATGTAGGCCCACCCAGAAAATTCACTCCTAAGAATACCCCCCCAAACAACATAAAATGTTTAAGAAATTTTAAGAAACAGAGCATACAAACTCAATTTAATTTAGTGATAAGGGCACCAACCAATAATTGTGCAACTTCATGCCCTCTGCACTTCCTGCTGGCCTTCTGGTAACTGACCGGGCCATTGTGACTGCGTTCTCTGTGCCATCCTCTCTTCATTTTCCTACTTTTGTCAGCGAATTTTTTTCTGCCTCAATTTCTTCATCTGTTTATTGTATCTTTGTATTGTTTCCTTGTGCACCATCTGAATTTATTTATACATTAAAGTCAAATATAAAGTTAAAGTGGTTCTTTATTTTTGTTGAAAAAATTTAAATAATTTAAAAGCTAAGGCCATATTCAGACAAATATAATAAATTAAATGTTATGCTCTAAACAAATGTTTTACTTCTATTCTGAATAGAAAATAAACTTGTTTTTTTTCAAACAAGAATCAGTATTTGTCATCATTTTGATTGTTGTACCTTCTACTTTATTCATATGAATAAAAGAATTGTTCCTGCGAGATCTTTTATCATTTAGTCTCAGCTCTAATTCTCATAACATAAGGTAGATCAATATACAGGAGATTGGTACCCCAGAGGCAGAAGCCTATAAATAAGCCTATCTATTTGTCTTTTTCACTTCTAACATGAAGCACAAAGCATCCTTCATAGCTGGAATACAACATCAAATAATTTTTGCTGTCATAATATACTTATTCATTTGTTTGAACTACTTGTGTTGCAAGTAATTTGAACAATGTTAAACGTATCAATTTCCCTAATTGTGACAGGAAATAAAATAACATATGCTTTATTGTGGTGGGATAATCCAGGATAATTTTTTTTGTCAACATATCCACTGCAAAAAATTATTTCACTTATCGTGCTTATTCTGACTGCTTTTGTTTGCAATGAATCATTTTGAGAGTGTCGTGACTTTTTGCTCAGCCAGCTAATTAATCTGTACTTTTCCTGAACACTCACTGCAACTCCACGAACCATGTTATAGCTAAGAAAAGATGTTGTGTAACAAAAAAGCACGGCACATAGGAAGATACGTGGTAACTGCATGTTGGTGTTAAGGCCACCACTCACAAAGCTTCCCTCAGGCTTCCTCTGTGCACCAGGGACCGAGCTGGTGCTACCAGAAGAAAAGGGAAGATGAGCAACAGTCCCTGTTCTTCAGGTGTCAGCAGCCTAGGTAAAGAATAATAATGAGTTACAAAACAATGAAAAGTTCTCTTAGAGTTATTTGCTCTGGGACTTCAGGGCAGAAAGTGACTAACTTGGGAAAGCTGAGAACTCACCAGAGAGAACCTATGTGGTAGGTCCTACAGCAAGACTTGGAATCGGTCTTTTCTTGGTAAGATAGGAACAGAGAGTCCTGGCAGAGGAAAGGCATGATGAAACCACCAAAACATGGGCTCTCCAGATAAGAGCAGGGTTATCTTATTTTTTAAGTTTTGTAAAAAAATATTGTATTCAGTTTAAGTATTTTTTGTTGATTATGCTATTACAGTTTTCCCAATTTCCCCCCTTTATCCCCGCTTCCATACTGCCCCCAACCCTCCAGCATTCCCCTCCCTTAGTTCCTGTCCATGGGTTATACATAAAAGTTCTTTGAGTCCTCTGTTTCCTATACCATTTTTTATCTTCCCCCATCTATTATATGCCTACTAATTATGATTTTTCTTCCCTGTACCTTTTCTTCCCTATTCCTCCCTTCCACCTCCCCACTGAAATCCCTCTGTGTGATGTGCATTTCTCTGATTCTGTTCCTGTTCTGGTTGTTTGCTTAGTTTTTGTTTTCATTGTTTTTTCTTTTCTCACAGGCAAGAAGGGTCTGGAAAGAAGTATTTGAAGTCAGGAAAAGCAAGACCTACATCCAAGATTACTCTATCCAGCAAAGCTATGATTTTGAATGGAAAGGCAGATAAAGTGCTTCTCAGATAAGGTCAAGTTAAAGGAGTTTATCATCACCAAGCCTTTATTTTATGAAATGTTAAAGGAACTTATCGAAGAAAAAAGAAGATAAAAAAATTTGAACAATAAAATGACAACAAACTCATAACTATTAACAAATGAACCTAAAAGAAAAGAAAAGCAATGAAAACAAAAGACGATGGTTAGCTTCTTCTAACATCAAATATCCCAAAAAGAATATACTCCTTTTGGCTTGTGAAACAAATTGTGGCACCAAGGCCTTCCAGTAATTCTAAATTTATTTGGATTGGAGAAACTTTCAGGAGGAGTTCATCTCCTTTACAGAAAAAAACAAAACTGGATTTATTATTAAAGCCATTAAGGCGGGGCGCTTAAGCAGAACAATTGCAAAGTGTGTGTGTCCCTGCGCTTTGAAAGGTGCTAAAGGGCCTTTTTCTCCAGGTTTAGTAATCCAGTTAAAGGTAACAGAGTTATACCTATGGATGGAAAAATACTTTTTGTCTTTTGTTCCAATTTTTTTCTATTGTCCCACACTGATCTTTGAAGTCCACTTATGGTGAATACAGTGTAGTCTTCTCTCTTCAGCTCTGCGATTTAACTCACCCAAAGAGTGAGATGAGGGTGGAGAGTGGAGAGAAAGGGAAGCAATTCCCAGCCACATTTCATTAGCTATTTTTTTAATTCAGACTGGATTTTTTTCATTCTTTAGTTTATTTTATAGACATGTATTTATAAAGAAAGGAACAGGACCTGACTTAACAGCCAATGCTCAATTATCTGTAGTTAACTAATCTTGTAGATCTTCTTTATTGAATTTATTGGGGTGACATTGGTTAATAAAATTATACAGATTTCAGTTGTACAATTCTGTATGACAACATCTGTACTATATTTTGTGCACCACCCCAAGTCAAGTCTCCTTCCATAAAAATTTATTCATCCCTCCTATACCCTCTTCTACTTCCCCCACCCACTTTCTCTCTGGTAATCACCATACTGTTGTCTGTTAGACTGGATTATTTTTTTTTTAAGTGGCTAATGTTACTAAAAGCAAGTTCTCAGTAATCTTCCATGGTTCACGTTCAGATCAGGTAACCTACAAATCCTTAGCCTATCATGCCCTACTCTTGTCACCCACTGAGGTGACAGCAGTGACTGCAAAATATACTTGACATGTGAAGAGGCACATCATTAGTCTAATAAAAGACTTGGCTGCCTACCAATGTAATGTACTCAGAATATTTCTTTATTATTCTTAAATGTAACATTATTTTTAAATTATAGACATCAGAACATGTACAGAGGGCACATGGACAAAACCAAAGAGGGGTAAGATCAAGGGTGAGGAGTGGGGATGGCTGGGGTGGGGTGGGGGGAGTGGTGGAGGTAAAATGGAGACAATTGTACTTGAACAACTAAATAAAATAAAATAAAAAGAATGTCCATGATAAAAACTTTTAATTATCAAGCTTTACATACATATGTTCACAAAGAGAATATCCCTAAATCTAATGCATTATCTCCTCTTCATGGGAAACTTTATGTAGGAAATAGACATGTGGAAGTACTCAAACCAGCGCATCAGATAGGATCTGCTGCAATACTATTTTACTGATTGAAACTTGAGACACTCCTAACCTGCCTCTCCTGCCTAGTTCCA
The DNA here is from genome assembly GCA_004024845.1 of Tonatia bakeri. Classification (NCBI taxonomy): domain Eukaryota; kingdom Metazoa; phylum Chordata; class Mammalia; order Chiroptera; family Phyllostomidae; genus Tonatia; species Tonatia bakeri. The sequence goes on from PVIA01006443.1 coordinate 58,665, forward strand.
ACGTTACCTCACACCAGTGTGTCCCTCGTTTGGTCTCACAGCTCTTCTGTCTCTTGCAGATGTTAAATATTTCCCGCCTCAGGACACACTTGTGCTTGCCTGGAATAATCTTCTATTAGTTCCATGTGTGCGCGTGTGTGTGTGGCAGCTCCCTTTGGAACCCGGCTGCCATATGATGTAAAGTGGTCCCATCAACAGCCCCAGCAAAGGTCTCAGCCAACAGCCAGCATCAACTGCAGGACCTGAGGGCAAGCTCCCAGATGATTCTAATTCCCAGCCTTTGAGCCACTCATGCTGATGCCACCTTACGTAGAGAGAAGCTATCTCTGCCAACCCCTCCCCAAATTGTGGGCAAAGGATGTAGTGTAATCATTTTAAGTCCCAAAGTTTTGAGGTAATTTGTTATGCAACCAGAGTAACTAGAACAGATTTTTGGTACACACGTTGTTATTATATATCTACATATATAATGTACATGCACACAGATGTACACATATGTATGTGTGTGTACAAAATAATTAAATTGCACAATAAATGCATTGTTTTTGTGCTTTCAAAAACAGCGTTGTTTGGTCTTGTCAATATTTATATACTCATGTATTTCCCCTTTCCAGTGTTCTTCATTCTTTCCTGCAGCTTTCTGCTTCCATCTACGATCATTTCTTTTGCTTAAAAATACACTCCGGCGTTTTTTTAGTTTGGGTGTGCTGGTGACAACTTTTTTCACTTGTTTATTTAAAAAGTCTTAATGTGCCTTAACATTTAAAGGATGTTTCCACTGATTATAGAATTATGAATTGGAAGTTATTTTCTTTTGGACTTCAAAGAGATAACTCCATTGTTAGTCTAATTATTGCTCTGTTGTCAATAATAGGGCATCTTCTCTAACAGTTTACAATGTTGGTTTCCACAGTTTAATCATGCTGAACCTAGATATGGTCTTCTTCACAGTCAGTCTGCTTCTGTTGGGTAGCAGCTTCCAAGATGTCTTTTGGAATCTTTTTTCAGTCAATGTCTCTTCAAATGTAGTTTTGGCCACATCCTCTCTCTCTCTCTCTCTCTCTCTCCTTGTTCTGGAACATTAATTATACATGTGTTGAAAATTTCACTAGGTTCTGTATGCCATATATTTTTGCTGTGTTTTACATTCTTTCACTTCTCTGTGATATAGTCTGGATATTTTCTTCCAGTTCACCAATTTTCTCTTCAGCTGTATTAACTAGATGTGAAGCCATTCATTGAATTCTCATTTTCAGTTTCTGTGTTTTCAGTTATTCTTTTTCTTATACTTTTCAATTATCTATTAAAATTCTCACCTTTATATTTACCTTATAAAGCATATAGTCATATCAGTTTAATTCTAAGTTTGATAATTTAATAATTTTAATATATGAATTTTCTTTTGTCCAAGTTTTTTTTCTTGGTTTCATTCAATTCTTATCTTTTTATATATCTAGTTACTTTAGATTGAGTTAAAAATGTTACAAAGCTCTCAATGATATTATCTTCCACCAGAGAGGATTTACAATAGCTCATGGCAGGCAGTTAGATGAGGGAAAGAGAGACCAGAATAATCTAATGAAAACAGGGCCTTGGTCAACTTCAAAACAGGTATTCCATCATTTTGAGGGGTGATTTCTTACCAGTATACCTTTTCTTCTAGAGCTTAGCCCTTTGGAGTTTCAACTGAAAACTTCAGGTGTTTACCAAGGCCTTCTCTCCTGAGACAGTCCCAGACTTTAAGTTTTGTCTCCCAGCACCTGGAGACTGCTAAAATCTCTGTTCAGTTTATCCTCTAAGCCAAGGTTTCACTTCAGTTTCTCACCTGCCACTTTTGAACACACAAAGGCCTCAAGGGGAAAAACTGATACCAAATGTGGATTCACTTCTACATATTTCCTTACACATCCTTATTGCCTTTCTGTGGCTCTGATGCCATCACATATATTGTTTTATTTATTTCTGCTCTATAGTCATTCCCCGTGGGAGGGTTGGTAGGAAACAAAGTAGTGTGCCATTGCTAAAAATTGGTCTCTGGGAGGTTTATTCTTGAGCATTAGATGACTGCAAAAATACAGGGTGGGCAACAATAAGTTAATAGTAATAAATAATACAACAACTAATAAATAAATAATAATCGAAGGATGAACTGTTTCAGGTACTCCCAACTACAAACCTACTTTAATCAGTGCCCGTATTACTCTATTTAGAAATGCCTTATTCCTCTGTGAATTAGCCAAATCATCCTGATTCCAGTGTGTTCACTTTTCTTAATATCTTCTTCATTCCCTTTATTTACAGCATTTATCACAATCTGAAATTTTTCTGTTTAATTATTTGTGTATTTATTAATGATTTTTGAAATTACCTGTTTCTCCTAACTAAAACATAAATGCCACGATAATAAAAACATGACCCTTTTGATCATTCCTGTACACTGCTGCCAAGAACTAGGCCTAAGACACCCAATAAATACTATTTACATAAATAAATACATGAATAAATTATTTGATAATCAACCGGGAGGTTCAAAAGGCGTTTTCCTAAAGGAGCATCTTTTTTGACTAAATAAAAAATTAAAATACAAGTGCAGAGTAAAAAGGTTTTCATATTGAGATTGATAAAGCTTAGAGAAATTGTATGTGAATTTTGTGACAGATTGTCAACTATGTCAATTACTTAACAGATGTTCACTAAGTGACTACTACACTCTGCGCCAACATTTTTCCCCTGCAAATTGTGAGAAGCTATGGGAGCATCTGAAAACAAGCACTTGCTTCATGTTCTTTCTTCGCTTAGATCAGTAGAGGTTGTGGGCACCACTATTCCCCTCTTCAGACTACACTTACTACTACTATAATTACAAGATTGTTGTCTCCTTCCAATATTTTTTCTGTCTTTATGTCTCTGAAAGTGGTTTTTGAGGAATACATTTGTAATTTGCATTCTTCCTGTAAAGCTCTCTTACTGTCAGGCTTGTGTGTGCACATGCATGCAAGTGTGTATGGAGGGGTGAGGAGAGTGATAGGGAAAATCAAATGGTGGCAGGGACTCAATTATATTGTTCATGCATTCACTCTAAATGAGCTGGGTATTCAATCTGCCTGAATCTCTGAACCATGCTCAAAATGACAAGGATATTTTAATGAGAGTTTGTTCTTATTTCTTCTAATACTCAGGGAGAAACATGCCCTGCAGCTACCCTGAAACTGTGTGTGTGTGTGTGTGTGTGTGTGTGTGTGTGTGTGTGTGCGCGTGTGTGTGAGAGAGAGAGAGAGAGAAACATGCAGAGATAGTCTTTGAGGTCTGCTTACAAGATTCACATCAGGGTAGGCTGTGACGGCTTGTGATGAAGTATTTCAAGCTTGTGCCTGGTCGGTGTCTCTGTGAGCCTCTACTTCACACCACGGGGAAATGAACTTGAAGCACACCACAGCTACAATAATTCTTTGTAGGTACCTAGCTGAAGACAGATGTTCCAGAATGGGACATTTTACTTATTTTTTCAGAGAGTTAGTTTTTTCCTATTATATCAGGATGGGTAATAAAAAGGAAGGATGCTGGAACCAATCTAATATGTACTGATTACTATTGGAAAGCTGGTGGAGAGGTAAAGGACATAAAGCATCTCATCCTTCTTTCCTTCTTTTCCAGTCACAACATTGAGCTTCAAAGCTATTAAAGATAAAGCTTGAGGTAATGCTTGAACATAGGTCAGAAATCAAAATTTTGGAATACAAGCAGTAAACTGGCAACCTATAGACTGAACTGACCCTTGCGTGTATTGTGTTTGGCTGCCAGTGTCCTTAAAAAATTGAATTTAATGCCTTTGGAATGGAAATGTGTTCCTCACTCTGCCAACTCTCCCCTACTGCCTCATAATTTACACCAAGCATGCATCACTCAATTATGCTGCAAGCCTTTACAGGCATTTCAGATTGCAACCTCAATTTTAGAACATTATGTATTCAGATTTTTAAATTAAATTGTCTTTTTTAAAAGGAAAGGTATCAAATTAGTTTGCAATGTCTTGAAGGATATTGAATGATTATAATTTTAATTTCAAAGGAGATATTCAATATATTCAATCACTTAGATGCCATAATAGCTAGAAACACGTGACTTAGAGTTGAAAGAAGACAGAACATTTGGAATCACGTTATTCTGTTGGATTGTCCAGCATCCTCCAAATCATGAAAGTTTGCCATGATTATAACTTTTATTTTATCTTTGCAGTTATCTGTAAAATAGGAATAACATGTAACCACAAAATTTCAGTTCATTAGTGACATAGTCTATGTGTTGTCTGAGTGATTCTAATGATTTGAGCCAGGCTCAGTGGAGCTCATCCATGTGTCTTCTGGGAGGTCAAATGGAGATGGGCTGGTCTAAGATCATCTTCGTTGGGGCAACTTGTTTTTCACACTCCGGCAGAACCACCTGTGGTAATAGGGTCCCAAAAGAGACAACAAGACAGCAGTTTTCTTAAGGTCTAGGCTCAGGGCAAGCATATAAGTACATCATAAAATTGACCAAATTAAGCCACAGGGCCAATCCAGATTCAAGAGGTGGGAAAATAGACTCCACCCTTTGATGTAAAATCAAATCTCAAAAGTCATATCATAAGAAGGGGTGGAACACTGAGTCAGACCATCTTTTAAATCAGTCTACTACAGTGGCATTTTTTTAATTCCTTTTTAAAAATATACTACAAGATCTTTAGAAGTAACTAATGCCTTCCCCCAATTTCTTAGAATTTATTTTCAGATTTAATAGCACTGGATTTTAATGTTGCCTTGAGGGTCTGAGGATTCATGTTCTAAGAATATGTTTGAGATTTATGCTTTGAAATTCACATAATGTGAAGACTAAAGAGTTTCAGAAGAAAAAAAAAACAAATAATTTAGTGACAGAACCAGAAATAGGTATTTCCTTAACTACCATTCTGATTCTCCTTTTACCTTGTTGAGCATTTTTTTTTATTCTTTCTTCTTTATTGTTAAGGTTATTGCCTATCTAGAATATATCAATAGTTTTTAAGAGCCCTTTCTGCTTCCAATCTGGAAACTTCTCCAATACATCTTGCATACAACTGCTAAAAGTATCCTTTAAAAGACATCTGATTACACAACTTCACCCTGTAAAACATTTCAATGATTTTCCTATTCCCTCAGGATAAGGTCTAAATCCTTGGTTCAGCATCATACATCACATACACCATACGTCACCCAGAACCCCCTGGTTGCTTCCCATACCTGATGCTGTCTCTTGTCACCTCCACACATTCCTTATTTCTAACTCCACCTCAACATTCTAAGAATATGCTGTGTTTTACCACATCTTTGAGCCTTTGAAATGCTATTCTCAGTTGTGGCTATGAAATTTATGAAAATTTTAAAAATTATTTAGGTACAGAAAAAATACTTAAATATATTGTCAGTAAGAGTCTAAATTGTTACCAACTTTCTGGAAAACAGTTTGGCAGTACCCAAATATATTTCCATTCCAGAGGGGAGAGCACAGTAAACAGTGCTCTGCTTGGTTCACTTTCTACTCCAAAGCTAAATATAAGAATGATAACTGCAATGATAGCAAAGGGACACTAACTAGTAAAAAACATTGTTAATTAAGTAGAATTCTAAGTAATTAATAAGTATCATATAGCCTAAAAATCCAGAAATACATACTTTTTAAGCACTAAAATTTTATCTTTTTCTAAGTGAAGGAGATTCTTTCAGAGCTCCCCAAGCATCAGAACATATAAGTATGTTAAAAGAAAGCTAAAAACTTGTAACCTAGATGAGAAAGAAGTGGTCTAAAAAGCCAAGCTATTGCTAGAGACAGCCTCCAAGCAATCCTCTTCCTCCTTGGGTCCTCATTAAAGTTTATTTTTATAAGATCCCCATTCAAGGTCATTCTGCTGTACTGAGTAAATTCAATATAGGTGCTCCTTCACATTTGATTGTGAGGAGGACTTGGACTGATCCCAAAAATGAAACAAGCTAACTGTTTTTGAGAGTGGAAGGAATGTTGCTAACATCTTAGTGAAGTTGGCAGTTTTTCTACAGAGTTCCTTCTTATGAGTCAGGTGGGCAGCCTGATTTGAAAAATAGTGAGTGATAGACAGGTGATGGACTAATATGACCAGAGCATTCAGAGAAGCCGGTGAGGCATCTGCTGACCCCCTGGCTCAGTATGTAGAAATCTGCATGTCATCAGCTAAATGGCAAGAAATGGAGCTGACTCTGCCTGTTTTTCAGAGCTGACCCCATACAGCCTCATTCACCCCCTCATGAATTACCTACTTACCAATCTTTAAAACATGTCTTTGCAATGAAGCCTTTGGGTGTTGTACTACCAGAAAGTCATTTTTGAGCAAGGTTTATGAGAAATACACATATCAAACTTTATTCAGATAAAATAGAAATAAATTGCAGGCTTACAATTGGCATTGATATTTTCTATGCTCTCATGGTTTCATTAATTACTTTTTATAAATGTAAACAAATAATCCGCTTCAACCTTATAGGCAAATACAATTTAGCTCTAAAGAGTGGGCATTTGAGGCAAGCCCTTACTGATAAATAACCCATTTTTTACTAGTATCTAATGTGTTCAATAGAGTTGAGAACCAAAAGTTAACAATCTAGGAACCACAAGTAAGTATCAAATCCCTTAAGCTAGAACTTAACTTCAGATTTGCCCATAAAGAAAACCATAAACAAATTGCATGAAAAAGTACTAGCAATAGTTTTATAAGGAGATAGGAAAGGAGGGGAAAGAAATGTCTTCCTACTCTCAGTGGAAAATGCACCAGCATGTATAGACATTGGCCTAAAACAGGATTAATGTTCAAAATCACTGAGTGGTATTAAGGGGGTAAAAAGTAAAATCTATTTCTTCTATATATAGGCTATCACCACTTCAATTTTTCAGGATCAAATAGATTGTTTCATTACTAATACAATTTAGGAGTTGTAATTTTTTTTTAATAAGGAGGATAACTTATTATCTATTTTAACTGGAGTTGGAAATAGTTCCATTCCCAAAGCCTTAATAATACTAGCTGGCCCTGTGCAGACCAGAGCCCAGCTCTCTGAATTTGGCTGCACAGCTTACTTCTCCATTTCTGAATTAGGGGCTATGACTTCATCTCAGGTGAGAAAAAATGTACCATTTAAAAATTATTGAAAGGGGAAAAAAGCTTACAAACTAAACTAAAAAAAATATTTTCTCCTGGATATGATGTTGGCTATTTCAAATATTTTAACAGAAAAGGCACTCTCTTGTTCTCCCAAGAATACTTTATATAACCCCTTCCCTTTGAGTGAGGAAAGGACCTTCAAACACGCTATCACCCCTGAACTGGGTTATGTTATATGGAAAAGTAAAAAGATTTTGCAGACATAATTAAGGTCCATAACTGGGTTACTCTGAGCTCATTAAAAGAGCCTACCTATCTTAGGTAAGGCTGACCTATTCAAGGGAATCTTTATTTAAAAAAAAAAATTAGAGATCAGAGACAAGAAAATTCAAGAGGATTCTCCAACTGGCCTTGAAGAAACATGGCCATGACACATTTGGAAGGTGCAGCCTCTGGGCTCAGATGTCCTCTGTCCCACAAGTGGAAGGAACTAAATTCTGCCAGCCACTGGAATAATCTGAGAAGAGGACTCCAAATCACAGATGAGATTACAGCCCCAGCCAACACTTTGGTTTTAACTGGGTGAGACCCTAAACAGAGCTAATTCATATATGGACTCCTAATTCACAGAAATTTTGTGGGGAGCAGATATGCCACCCCAAAATATAACACTCTGGTACATTATTTTTAATTAAAGTTACCTAATAAACAGCTGGCTAGTTCAAGGACATTCTGGCCCTCTTTTGTTTCCCTAAAAGCAGGAAATAAATTTCTCATGTAAAAGTATCCTCCATATACCAGAAGGCATTCTTACCACCAGAGCAAATTTAAGGCCAAGAAAGCTTCATAAACAAGCTTTGTTACTTCTTTATTAATTTGCTACCCCAAGCCCAAACCTCTTTTTGTCAAGTCTTTGCAAAAAAGTTGTTCTTTGCATAAAAGGTATAAAAGCCGCCTGTTTTTATCACTCTTTGAGTCTCATTATTTCTGTATTCCTGGTATATACAAAATTAAACTTTTCTATGGTCAATCTGACTTCCGTCGAAGTAGTTAGAAACTAAAATATACTAGAATGGAAGAAGGGGAATTTTTTCCACCACTATACTATAAAGTAATAATTTATGTTATTTTAAGCTTCTAAATTTATGTTATTTACCACAGAGAAAAGAAGACTAATACATCCAATAAGTTGTTGTTTGGGTTTCATGGTATATTCTCAAGGAAAAAGGACATCAGAAATCATCTAGTCCAACTTTTCACCCAATATTAGTTGTGTAAATATATACCTGATTAGAGAAATTAATTAACCTCTTTTTTCTTTGATTATATTCTTTATAATACACCAAAAGTCTTTGTACAGCCCTGAAGGACTGATCACTGATCCCATAATCCATTCATTCCCTGACATCTTTCACACACTTACCCATGTGACTGGAACCAATCTAGGCAGAGAGCAAGACCGTGGCACAAAGTGGTCTACTTTGCAAGGCACAGAGCCACATGGTATATAATCAGGTTTGAGATTAGTCATCTAATTTAGCTCATAAGGATTGTACCACTGGCCAGGATCAAAAAATGGTATGTGAACACGTTCTAGACAGTTAATTCTGAATGGAAAGGAATTTATAAATGCAAATAACTTTACAATGGGAGTCTGAAGATATAAACGCAGATTCTATCTTTGTCACTAACTCATTGTGCCATCTTAGGCAAGGCCTAAATATCCATAAATAATTTGTAAAGTTATGTTAATTATTAGAGCGAAGTCACTAATGGCCCTTCTAATATAAATATTCTAAGGTTATGTTAGTTCACATGTGTTTATTTAAGTACACCAGCTCAGATGATTGTTACAATCTAACTACTGGAAATACTGTTTTATTTTTTATTGTCTCTAAATGAAGAGTAGAAATGATGAAAACAAATCATGGAAGTGTCAGAATAAAATCTTGGCATCTACCCAGCTGGTATCCCAGGCCACCGATGAAAGAAAAGATGGGAGGCTAAGCAGGAGAAGAACACAGGTCACTAACAAGACAGAGGAAACGGGGATAAGGAGAACCTGGTGCAGAGACAGTAATTCTAAATGTAAAAATGACTACCAATTTCCCCAACCTCATCCACTTCCAAAGAAGAATTCCAGGGAGGAAGTTGTTTGAGAGTCACAAAAAGAGGGTCTTTATGTAGATCCCAGAATAAATTAAAACAAACAAACAAAGAACAGACCTCTAGTATTTCCTGTAATATGAATTCAGAACACCCCTATAAACAACTATAAAATACATAGAATCCTAAAGGGACCTCAGATTTCACTTACAAGACTACCCATAAGAGAAGATTTAATCTATGAGAGGTGCCTTTAAATGATGTTATCACTAAGATCCTACAAGGCAGAGTCAATGTTTAACCATTTTCTGAATTATCTAGAATACTGCTACATAAAATATTAGCTCCTACTGAATTCTTTTTAAGATCCTACTATGACAGTGAGTTGTTCAACAAGAGATCTATAAATAATACCAGCCAGAAAGGAACAATTCAACCATCTGTCCCTTTTAAACACCAGTGAGCACATGTTTAAGAGTCTTTATATAAACTGACACTGAATTTGCTAGAGGAACATATGGTAACTAGGTCCCTTAAAGAAATTTTAACTCCCGGGGGCCTCATGGATCTCAAGTTGTGTTAAAATGAAAACAAACTACCTGGATTTTTCACAGGCACAGATTTCAAATGATCTAGTAACTGAAAGGGAAATAAAGGTATTTTTTTAATTAACAAATGTTTCAGTACAAAGTCCATGGAAGACTTGATTTATGTAATCTACAGCTACAGGATTCTTATTAAGGTAAAGAATGCCTTAACAAGGCAAATGGGAAGGGAGGTGTAAGGCACAGATACTAACAATATTGTGAAGAACAAAGACAAATATTTTGAACTTTATAGTGTCAATCAGTAGAGGGAAAGCTATTATTTCCCCAGATTTCAGCCTAGCTTTCCATAGTAGATAAAAGTAAATGCTATTTTGAGAAACTCTTTTGTGGAAAAAGGTGTTAAATCTCCAATTATATCTCAGAAAAAAAAAGAGCCTCAATAGTAACCCATCATAGAAAATGACATATATTTTGAAACCAAGAGTCAGCCACCTGCCTGGTACATAAAGTGAAAGAAAGATTAAAAAACCTATCCTATGGTCTGTGATAATATAAGTTTGATAAGAAAAATGGTAGAAATGACTAATACACAGCATAGCTGCAAGCTCATGGATAAAATTAATGGCCTTCAGAGTTCTTTCCAGCTCTCTCAAGAGCATCTAAAAAAGGTCCTTTTGAAATCTACAAAATTGATATATAAAGAGTCATAAAAATATTAATTATGAAATTTTTGCAAGCCAATTTTCAATTTTTATATAGTAAAAATGACATGCATGTTCAAATTTATATGTGAGTATATAATTTTCTACAAAATCTTTACCTTTTATACCCCCACTCTTTTAATCCATATAGCCTTAAGTATTTATTGAATGAATATCATGATAACTAATAACTTGAAGTTCTACCTGTGAAATATTTTCTTCCCAGATAGAGACAAAGCATTCCAATGACAAATATAAACTACTGGCCAGTTAGAGAAATGTAGAAAACCATTTATTCTGAAAACAAAATTTAAAGTCATATAGACACCAAAAGGGAAAGAAATGATCATTGTAAAACATTTGGGAGGAGCAAAAAGAAGATATATGTTTGCAAAGACTCTGAACACTAAGAAATATAGAGAGAGATTTGGAACCCAAATGACAAGATTTAGCTATTTTTTTTAATTCACTTGTTTATTTTAATTATGATAAAATATAAATCATATAAAATTTACCATCTTTTAAAAAAATTTATTTATTTTTAGAGAGAGAGGACAGGAGAGAGAGCAACATTAATGTGTAGTTGCCTCTCACATGCCCCCTACTAGAGACCTGGACTGAAACCTGGGCATGTGTCCTGGATGGGAATTGAACCTGCAGATGTTTGGTTCTCAGGCAAGTGCTCAATCCACTGAGTCACACCAGCCATAGTTAAAATGTATCATCTTAACCACTTTTAAGCATACAATTCAGCAGTGTTAAGCAAATTCACATTGTTGTGCAACAAATCTCCAGAACTCTTTTTCTTGCCAGTAGAGAGCCATCTCTAAATGAATAGAATAATGAATGAGTCACAGCATGAACACTTGAAACATTTTAAGCACAAGGGTACAAGGAAATAGTTTTGTGACTTATTGCAAAGCCCATTTCAAGCCTATGGAAATATAGAGTTATTCCCCATTTGCAAGATAAGTATGGTCATTGTTTTGATATTTATCAATACTGTATATATTTACTGTAGTAATTTAGAATTTACTTAAAAAATTGGTAGAAAAGAAAAGGTTAGGAACAAAGTACAGAGGATAATACCATTTTTGGAAATGAAGTAGAGCATATCTTGAAATGTGTGCAGACTGTCCCAAGAAAGATTCATGAAAAACTTATTGCCTCCTGGTAGGAAATCTAGCAAATTAGGGATAAAAGCTGCAGGGAGACTGGCTTTAACTGTATTCACTTTATATTCTGGTGTAATGTTTTACCATAAGCATACATCACTTTTTCATGCAAATAAAAAATACAGTAAAAACAGCATCTACTTGCTGTCTAATACATGTAGTGGGGATTACAAAGAAAGCAGAATATATAGAGCCATCCCACATACAACTGTAGATTTGCATTTTTCACCTGGATGTACAGGCACCTACGAATCTCAGGTACACAGGCACAGTCCCCAAAGAGAACGAGGCAGAAAAGGCCTCTGGATTTCACTGTAACTTCACTATAACCAGCCACCAAATCACTAGATCTTACTCCATTGCCCTGCTGGTACTGACAATGTTGAAGTGAAAAGCAATTGAACACTTACATACATTATCTACCTCATTCTCACAACGATCCTGCCAGGTGTTCTGGTCTGCATTTTAAACTGAGGTTTGGTGAGGTAAAGCAATTTGCCTGAGGTCTCACAGATCCCAAGGAGCAGAATGAGGAATCCCTCATTATTTCTGACCACTAACCCACCATACTCCTCTGCAGCTGTGAAGTTATAGGCATAAGTATTAGAAAAGCACAATATCAACATAGGGATGGCAGTTGATAGCCAATAAACTGGAAATAAGAAAGCAAGCAGCTTCAGAATCGTATAGTCCTTCAGAGCTCTACTGAGAATTCAGAGTTAATGCTCCATTAACAAAAGTACTGAAGTGTATTATACTGTATTAGTTTCCTATTGCTGCTGTAACAAATTACCACAAATTCAGTGGCTTAAATCAACACACATTAATATCTTATATTTCTGTAAATCAGAGTCTAAAATGAGTCTCACTGTGCTAAAAGTAAGTTAGCAGGGCTGTGTTCCTTGTGGGAGCTCTGGGGGCTACCCCACTTTCTTTCTAACTTGCAGCCCTTGTCCATCTGCAAAGGCAGTGATGCTCACCAGAGTCTCTCGCTCTGACAGCATCACTCTGGCAGGGACTCCTGCCTTCTGGTTTCCCTTGCGATTACTTTGGGCCCACTTGTACAACCCCAGAAAAATCTATTTATTTTAAAGTCAGCTGATTAGTGAGCTTAATTCTACCAGCAACCTTATTTCTATGCTTGCCACATGACAAAACATACTCATATGTCCCAGGGATTGGAACACAAACAGCTTAGAGGGGCCATTATTCTGCCTGCCATATGTATCTTTTAAGAAAAATTTTTATCAGTAATATTAAAATGAAGTGGCTTCCAGTATTTTAATTATCTGGAATATATGCATATATAGTTTTTTGATGTTGCTGGGGAAAATAAGGCATTTTTTTCCTTGAAAGCTACTTTATTCTATAAAAGAACACATGTTATATTGAACATATAACAGTACTTACATGTTCAGGAGCCTGGATAAATTATATAGATCATTAAAAATAATAATACATGACTGTATGATAGATTTTTTAAAACTTCACTTTTTTTTTTCACTTCTTCAATGTCTCTGCAAACAGGCTGTGACCACCCTATGCAAGTGACCAGGTACACCACTGTGACTGGCTGGCCTCTGCCACAAGTTCCCCTTATTGCCTTGTCCTTACTATGACCTAGTGACATTCAAACACACCAGTGAAACCCCCTCATGTGTTTTACCTATGTACTCCACGCTGACCCCCTACAAAAGCACCTGCCCATGGATGCTCACTCTCATGACTCCCCACCCCCCTGGTAGAACCTACTCCCATGTGGTCCCCTGTGTGGCATGCATGCCTCCCTCTTCTAGAACCTGTGAGTATAATAAATCCTCTCATTTCATGTGCCTCTCCAAGTGTGATATCCACAGACATGTTGAAGTGCCCTTAAAGACCCTACAGGAAGACTCATTCCCCCATTCACAACACAGTGACGACCTCATAACATGCTTATCACATTCATAACAGTCAGGTGAAAAAATCATTTTACAAAATAGCTGGTATTGATGTCTTAACTTTCTATGTAATTTTACTTCTTTGTGTAGATCAGACAAATTCATGTGTTTGGAAGGCCCTGCCAGGCTCATCCAGGATGGATGCCCCCACAGCTGTCATCTGGGTGTATCCCTGACCCCGAACCATCACTCTAGGACTTACTTTTTAACATACCCAAATCCTTACTAAACCAAACAGATCCAATAGTTTCCACGTACACAGTAAGGGAGATCAAATGTTTTAAGTGCTCAGTTGGACCATAGTCCCATAGGTTGCCATGTGCCCTTACAGCCATCTGCAGAAAACCAAATGGTACCAAAGACAAAAAGAAAGATCTAGTGTTGTTAAAAAAAAACCCACAGAATTTTAAAAGATTCTACACTTTATCAAAAATAATAATTGAAATTATTTTAAAAGATTTAATAAAAATGTAATAAAATCATCCACATTTGTATTTTTCTAGCTAAGAACATTTTTGGCTAAAATGATGGCAGATAATTGACTCCAAAACAATTGAAAAAATATCCAATTTGAGAGTTTAGTACATGTGTGCTCCAGTTGCAGCAAGTTTGCCCAAATACTAAGTTATGCAGCAAATCACAATATGTCAGCTGTGGCACTGGGTAGCTTACAGTTATTAGTTTTGGTTCAACGCTTGCAGCCTTAGGAATAAAGGTGTTACATTCTATGCACATTTAAAAAGCAATTTTATAAGCTTAAAATGCCAAAAGTTTCTCATAAATGTTGCTATAATTATTTCAAATCACCTAATGAATTCCAGGGAAAAAATGACTTAACTGTGTTACACCCAAGTTCATTTTATATATAAAACAACAGCCTGACCCAGAAAGACTGGGAGATATTTTCCTTGGCTTTTGTTTTTTAATTAAAATTTCTATTGTAGTTCAATTATTGCTATGCTTTCCAAGAAGTCGTCTTCAGGCAAGCATTTAAAAGACTCATCTGATTTAGCGTATGCTGCCTTATACGTAAGATGAGTAGACTAGGGACATATACAAAAAGTGTCCTTTGTGTACTAAAAATCTCCGACCTGATCCACATCTACCAGCATGGGAAAATCATAAGAGATTATTTTGTATTCAAGTCATTTACAATTTCATTGTTAGCCCATATACTGCTTTTTTTCAGGAATCCCATTTTTATAAGTAAAAATAATGAGAAAATGTGATCTATGTGAATATGAAGTCTATAATAGCGGTCTGCTAAAGGTTTTTTTTTTTTTTTTCATAAAAGCATCAGAACTTCTGAATAAGTTCTGATTTCCTCCAAACAATCAAATTTTTTGTTGGTTTTTATTTTGTTCTTTATGAAGCATTTTTATTACCTGAGTTTATAGTGACAGTGAATAAAATATATTTGGATAGCTTCTTCATGCTGTGTGCCAGGATCCACCTACAGCCATTCTCTGTACTTCCCATGATAACGAGGCACATATGTCTGTATTCTCCATGACACTTGGAGTATGTAGTGTTTAGAAGGCCTAAAGACAAACCGCTTCAGCCCTTAGCCTAATCTTACCTGGTCAAGGTATACTAGGTAAACAAAACGAAAATACTGTTTTGTAGTTAAGAAACAATTAAGTACTATTATAATACAACAATTGATAAATAACAATACAGTAATAAACTCTGTTTGGCTTACTCACCACTGTAAATCTCATTTTGCCACACCCTATATATTTGAAATTTTTCAGATAACATGTTGTAGAAAAAAAGGTCAAATGGAAGCATATTTATATGTCAACCTAACAGTATTCCTTAATTCTAAACCTCTGAATTTCTGAAAGTAACGTTCCAAAACCTCCAGGGCCTTAATCCCTAAATCCTATTTCTACTTAATTGACTATTTCTACTTAATTGACCAATGTCCCATATCCTGCCTGGTGGCATCCGGGGGTGCTGCTCCTTACAACCTATGTAAAACACAGCAGCAAGGTTACATGGATAGCGTCTCCTCTTGTCTCCAAAGAAACATCCCTCCAACTGACTTCCTGCATTTTTAAAAACAGGCCACCTAAAAGTTACTTGGGTTCAAGCCGCCCCCAGTCATCAACACAGAGGCTGTTCAGGCTTTCCTAAAGTGCCAGCTCCCGCAGGGAGTTCTTTCACACAATCATCTAAATGTGGTTTATCCGCCTACGGTAGCACCAGTTTCAAGATCCTCTCAGGCATATCTGTTGATGATGAGGACTGCTCTGTGCATCCCACAGGTAGATACGAAGTAGTTACATACCCTATTTTAAGTGGTTATAGTCCTTAGATTAAAAATGGCTGCACACAGTGGAAAGGGTGTCAGAAGAAAGATGAGACAACTGGTCTATTTATTAAATATTTAGCCAACATTTATTGAGCCAAGAATCTTCTGCTCTGGTCTGCCCAAAAGAAGAAAAAAGAAAAAAAGCTTCTCATCAAGCTTATGATGACTCCCAATGAATTCCAATCTACACATTTATTTTAGTTAAAATATAAATTTCAACTAGGAATTTTTAATTTTTTTATTTTTATCTAGTTGCCATATTAACAAAGCCTTAAAAGTTGATTGGTTTTATGAGCCTTCTAATAAAAATTAGCAGTACCACAACCCAACATGATTCCCACTTAAAATTTTCAGAAAGAGGCCACTGCTGTCAATTCTCTTATCTAATTATTTTATAATTTAAGAATATGTGTGTTTTAGTGAACAAATACTTCTATGGTACTTAGTAAGTCCCAGGAATTTTCTAAGTGCTTTACTTTATTAACTCATCAACTATTCATAATAACCTACAAGGCAGCCATTCCTACTGTCCAGAGAGAAAATTGAGGCAGAAAAGGTCAAATACTTGTTCAAGATCTCGTAGCTAGTAGGTAATAAAGCCAGGATTCTAACCCAAACAAGTTAGGTTTAAGTCCATGCACATAACCACAATAATGGCTTTATAGTTCTAAGTATTAGCCTCAAACTGCTCTTTCTTTTTAATTTTGATAACATTGATTTTCTGTGGTGGAAAATTAGGATAATGTTTCACACAAAACACAAATGCACATGCACACACAAAAGACAAATGTACACAAAACATCCCTCCCCCATTAGTCCAAAATACCTATATTTATTGATAAATTATCATCCAGTTTACATTTGAATAATAGCTGATCCATGCAGTACACTTTGATCAATTTCTTGTAGAGAATATATTTTTAAAATTTTGTTTTCAAAAAAATTCTTGGATTTTAGTCATTACACCTTGAAATATTTGATCTGTTTTATTAGTCATCTGAAGTAGACCATAAGTCTGTGGTTTTAATAGGTTTAATAAAGCCCCTTTTCCCAACCTAAACAGATTTTCAGAATATTCTCTAACTATACATAATGCAGAGATTAACTCTCCAGGGCCTCCCAGATCATAATTGGCACATATAATACTGGTAAAGAATATAGACTTAACGGAAGAATTATATACATTGCCTTATTTATGAGCATATTTCTTCTCTTTTATCAGTAGATATGCATATTTTTCTGACTAACGCTGATGAGGCATGTAGGAAACACTTTGAATACCCACAATTCCAGCTTGAGGAACGCCACCACTCCTACAGCCAACCCCACATAGAGAAGCTCCAGAATGCTTGGGAAGAACAACTGAAGAGAACCTACCTATTGCTTATTTTATTTTTCAAAAAAATTCAGGTCAAAATTATCTTATAGCTTATAGATAGAAGTGTAGGAACTGAGGGAGAGAAGCATCAATATGTGGTTACCTCTTGTGCGCCCCTCACTGGGGACCTGGCCCACAACCCAGGCTTGTGCCCTGACTGGGAATCAAACAGAGACCCTTTATTTCGCAGGTCAGCACTCAATCCACTGAGCAACACCAGCCAGGGTACAATTGATAATTTTAAAGTAAATCTTCAAATTTTTCAAGAAATTCCTTTCAAATAAAACTCCCCTTGGTTGTATTATTTCCTTAGGTCTATCTTCATGATACCAAATTAAAATAACTACATGGCATTAAAATATTTTAACAAGCTCACATGTCAACTATTCAGCCTTTCTCCTTTATCAAAATCACCTTTCAATTTTCAGCTTGAAAAGAAAAACATAAAGTAAATCTTAAATATGTACTGATAGGAAGGAAGTGTGAAGTTATAATATATTTCCATTTATGTTGGAAGTTATCAGAATTACAAATCCTAACATTTTATTTATAGATAATTTATTCTAGACCATATTTTTATAAGTACCTCACCCACTATGGAACAGTTCAGTAGAATTTAATCTTGTATTCAAAAGCCAATCTTCCTGTGGTGCATGCTTTGAAAATATTAACATTTTCTCCCAGTAACAGCTCAACACAGTAAGAAAAAAAAATAAGCCACAAAGCATAATTCATTCTGTCAGAAGGGAATCCATCAAGTCATCCTAGACAGTGGAGACTCAGAAACAGGACATGAGTAATGGTCAGGCTCCGGCACCTGCAAAGGAGGTTCAGATCATAGTATACACAGCGAATTGGCATAGAAAAAAAAGAAAAAAGTGCTGGCCAGTGGTTTCTGACAAGTAAGTCTTCTTTTTATTTATTCTTTATTTTTTAATCATTGTTCAAGTACAGTTTTCTCCCCTTTACTCCCAATCCAGCCCACCCACCCCTCCCTCCCAACTTCCCTCCCATTACCACCCTCCCCCTAGTTTTTATCCACGTGTCTTTTAACTTTGTTCCTGCAAACCCTTCCCCTTTTCCCCTAAAACTCCCTCTTCTCTCTCCTCTGGTCACTTTCTGCCTGTCCTCTATTACAGTGTCTTTGACTATATTTTGCTTGTTTCTTTGTTTTGTTTTTTAGGTTCCTGTTAAAGGTGAAATCATGCGGTATTTATCTTTCACTGCCTGGCTTATTCCGCTTAGCATAATGCTTTCCAGTTGCATCCATGATGTTGCAAAGGGTAGGAGCTCCTTCTTTCTTTCTGCTGCATAGACTTCCATTGTGTACATGTACCATAGTTTTTTGATCCATTCATTTACTGATGGGCATCTAGGTTGCTTCCAGCACTTAGCTATTGTAAATTGTGCTGCTATGAACATTGAGGTGCAAAGGTTCTTTTGGATTGGTGTTTTAGGATCTTAGGATATAGTCCCAGCAGTGGAATTGCTGGGTCAAAAGGCAGATCCATTTTTAGTTTTCTGAGGAAGTTCCATACTGTTTTCCACAGTGGTTGTACCAGTCTGCAGTCCCACCAACAGTGCACTAGGGTCCCCTTTTCTCCACAATCTCTCCAACACTTGTTGTTTGTTGTTTTGCTTATGATGGCCATTCTGACTGGTGTGAAGTGGTACCTCATTGTGGTTTTAATCTGCATCTCTCTGATAGCTAGCGATATTGAACATCGTTTTATGTAATTTTGGATCTTCTGTATATCCTCCTTGGAGAAGTGTCTGTTCAAATCCTTTGCCCATACAAGAAAGTCTTTTTTTTTTTAAAGATTTTATTTATTTATATTTTTAGAGAGGGAAGGGAGGGAGAAAAAGAGAGAGGGAAACATCAATGTGTGGTTGCTGGGGGACATGGCCTGCAACCTAGGCATGTGCCCTGACTGGGAATCGAACCTGCGATGCCTGGTTCGCAGCCCGCGCTCAATCCACTGAGCTACACCAGCCAAGGCACAAGTAAGTCTTTTATGCACACATTCTACATCTTTTGCACAAATTAGAACTTTTAGATGAAAAGGGTAAGTTTATGAAAAAAGGAAGAAATAAAATCAAAGAATTTGATTCAATAAGTTTTCAGCAACTAAACAAATAATTTTAAGATTTTATCATCAGCTCAATTATATAATGCTGATCCCTGAAACTAAATGTATTAACAGGTTTCATAGGCTTTGCTAGCAGGCACAGTCCTATACAAGTCCTATGTCTAACCCGAGAAGAGAGGATGATGTATCTTGTGAGGCTGCAACACTTGATGGAGATAGAATTCCAAGTTCAACTGCAGTGACCCAGCAACAGCTTCTCTAGTCCCAATCAACTGGCAGTTTGCATTTTCTTTTGAGATAACAAATCTCAGATCTGGGACATGAGGCTGAGTGAGGGTTACTTTCCCCAAAATGTGCCCTATATATCAAGGGGTGGGTTTCTACCAAGTCCTATGATTCTATGTTGTCAAGTTTGTCAAGTTCCAGTTTGGTGATAAGTAGAAGAGATAACAGTTCCAATGAGCAGTCTAAGAATTCAAAGCAATTACTCTGGAGATTTACATATATTTATTTATTCATTGCTTTGAGGGAGAAAGAGGGAAGAAGAGATGTGTGGTTGCATTCTCACACACCTCAAACTGGGCCAGGATGGAACCCTCAAACTGGGCATATGCCCTGATTGGAAATCAAACCAGCCACCTTTCAGTCTGTGGGACAATGCTCTAACCAGCAGAACACCACCAGCCAGGGGTATATATGCATCTTTAAAAGGAGGAATCGTATGTAACTTCCCCCAAAAAATAAACATTTAAAATAAAGGATAGATAAAGAATAATCTAACAAGATATGAACAATGTTACTACTCTTTCTATAAAGTATTACAGTCTAGACTCACCATCCTAATGTAAACTACTTAAAAATGGGACAAAATACTTGAAACAGCTGTTATCAGACAACAGGCAGCACAGACTGTAAGAAATTCACTTTAAGTATAAAGATATGAATTAATTAAAGTAAACATATAAAAAAGATATAATGCCAAAAAAAATAATATCAGGTGTAGTAGACTTAAAAACAAGAACTTTTATTTTCTCTAAATGAAGAATAGCAATAATGAAAACAAATCATAAAAGTGGCACAACAGAATCTTTGGCATCTACCCAGTTAGTATCCCAGGACATAGCAGAGAGAAAAGATGGAAGGCTAAGAGGCAGAGGAACACAAATCACCAACAGGAAAGAGGAAATGGAGATAAAGAGAACCTAGGCTGCAGAGACAGAAATTATGAATGTAAAGGGTACAACTCCCAACTTGCCAACCTCATCTCCTTCCAGAGAAGGAATGCTTGGGATAAAAGTATTGAAAAATTCAAAATAGAGAGATTTTTATGAAGATTCCATAATCAAAGAAACCTATGAGCAGGTCCCTAGTCTACTATAATATGATTTCAGAATGTTCCTAGCAACAACTATAGTATACATAGAATTTTAAAGACACTTCAGACTTCACTTACAAAACTTGACCTATATACTAAAGAAAAGCTTAAAAACCAACATGTCAAAATGTCTGGGATATTGCTAAAGTAGTGCTTGGAGGGAAACTTGTACCTTTATGTAAGTATATTAGAGAACAAGGAAGGTCCAAAACATGTTATTTAAGCTTTCACCTTAATAAGTGAGAAAAACCCAAAGCAAGTAAAGAAAGAAATGACACGAATAAGATCAGAAGTCAATGAGAGAGCAAATGTACAAAAGATACAATATCTGTAAATCCATAAATGTGATACATCACATAAAGAAAATGAAGGTTAAAAATCACATGGTTACATCCATGGATGGAGACAAGGCATTTGATAAAATCCAGCACCAATTTATGATAAAAACATTCAGCAAAGTGGGAATAGAAGGAACATACCTCAATGTAGTGAAGGACATATATGACAAACCCACAGCCAACATCATATTCAATGGGCAAAAACAAAAAGTGTTTCCCTCAAGTTCAGGAGCAAGACAGAGATATTCACTTTTACTACTCTTATTCAACATTGTACTGAAAGTACTAGCCACAACAATCAAACAAAAAAAAAATAAAAGACAACTAATTGGAAAGGAAGAAGTAAAATTGTCATTATTTGCAGATAACACGATACTGTATATAGAGAACCCTAAAGATACTACCAAAAAAACTACTAGCACTGACAAATTTAGTAAAGAAGCAGAATACAAAATAAATTTCCAGAAATTAGCTGCATTTTTATGTACCAACAACGTACTGTCAGAAAGGGAAACTAAGAAAACAATTACATTCATAATCACTTGAAAAGGAATGAAATACGTAGGAATAAATTTAACAAAGGATGTAAAAAATTTATACTCAGAAAATTATAAGACACTAAAGAAAGAAATTAAAGAAGATGCAAATAAGTGGAAACATATACCACATTCATGGAAAGAATTAATGTCATTAAAATGTCCATATCACCCAAAGCAATCTATAAATTCAATGCAATCTATCAAAATACCAATGGTGTATTTCACAGGACTAGAACAAATATTCCAAAAACTTATATGGAGTCACAAAAGACCCTGAAGAGCCTCAGCAATCTTGAGAAAAAAGAACAAAGTTGGAGGAATCACACTACCTGATATCAAACTATACCACAAGGCCATTATAATCAAAACAGCATGGTACTGGCAATAAAGCAAACATATAGATCAACAGAACAGACTACAGAGCTCAGAAATACACCCACAACTTTTCAGTCAAGTAATATTTGACAAAGGAGGCAAAAACATACAATGAGGTAAAGACAGTCCATTCAATAAATGGTGTTTGGGAAAATGAACAGTTACATGCAAAAAAATGAAACTAGACCACCTTCTTATATCATACACAAGAATAAACTCAAATACATTAAAGACTTAAATGTTAGACTTAAAGCATAAAAAATCCTAGAAGAAAATAGGCAACAAAATCTCAGACATTTCTTGTAATAATATTTCTTTCTTATATATTACCTCAGGCAAGGGAAACAAAAGACAAAATAAACAAATGGGACTACATCACATTAAACAGGTATTGCACAGCAAAGAAAATCATTAACAAAGTGAAAACACAACCCACTGGATGGGAGAACATATCCACCAATGATATATCTGATAAGGGGGAAATTTTGAAAAGACATATATAACTCAACACCAAAAAAAAAAACAAACAATTCAATTAAAAAATTGGCAAAGGAGCTGAACAGAAACTTCTTCGAAGAGGACATACAAGCGGCAGATAGACATATGAAAAGATGCTCAACCTCACTAACTATCAGAGAGATGCAAATTAAAACCACAATGAGGTATCACCTCACACCTGTCAGAATGGCTATCTTCAACAAATCAACAAACAAAAAGTGCTGACAAGAACATGGAGAAAATGGAACTGTCATGCATGTGGAAATGCAGATTGGTACAGCCATTGTTGAAAGCAGTATGGAGTTTCCTCAAAAAGTCAAAAATGGAACTGCCTTATGACCCAGTGATTCTGCTTCCAGGAATTTATCTGAAATAACACAAAACACTAATTTTAAAGAATGCTTGCACCCTTATGTTCACTGCAGCATTATTTATAATAGCCAAGTTTGGAAGCACCCAAATATCCATTAGTAGATGAGTGGGTCAGAAAGTTGTGGTACCTGTACACAATTGAATACTACTCAGCCATAAAAAGGAAATCTCTCCCTTTTGGGACAACAGGGATGGACCCAGAAAGCATTATGCCAAGTGAAATAAGCCACTGGAGAAAGACAAGTACTATATGATTTCACTCATATGTGAAATATAATGAACAAAATAAGTTAACAAACAAAATAGAAACAGACTCACAGAGAACAGAATGACAAGTGTCACAGTGGGAAGAGGTTGCAGGACTTGATGGAAAAGGTGAAGGGATTAAGAAAAAAAATCTCATAGCCACAGAAAACAGTATGGAATTTACCAGAGAGTAGAGGAAAGGTTGGTGGGGGAATAGAAAAGGACATAGTGAGGATAAATGTTGACAGAAGGAGAGAGACTTGACTTGAGGTGGTGAACACATAATACAATACAGAGATGATGTGTTTTAGGTTTGCACACATGAAAGCTATATAATTTTATTAAACAAAGTGATCCCAGTACATTCAAGTTTTAAAAGTTAATTTAAAAAAAGAATACCACAATCCAAGCAGGGTTTATCCTGAGAATGCAGAGCTGGATCAACATTCATAAGTTAATCAATGTAAACCATATGTACACACAGAGAAATAAAGACAGTCTGACCATCTTAATTGATACAGAAAAGCATTTGACAAAATTCAACATCCTTTCATGACCTCTTAATGCATTATTAATAAAAGGAAAATTCCTTAGTCTGATAACGATTATCTCTTTCAAAAAAAAAAAACTTATAGCTAACATCATACTTAATGGTGAAACACAAAGACAGCATAAATGGTAAAGTTTTCAAGTTTGTGCCTGTATTAAAATGTCTATTTTACTCTTATACTTCATATTGGATTTGTTGAATTATATTTCATCAATTTTCAGAGGAACATCCATCTCCATGTATCAACTTATGGAACCCTTTTCTCTTTTCAGGGACCCATCTTTAAGCCTTTCCTGCCCAGGAAGATCTTTTCATCCAGGCCGCCCACCACTCCTGTGTAATTCTTTGTTACTCAGCGCATCTCAAGGTATGGAACAGTTGCTTTTATAATTTCTTCTTCTGCCTGGTTTATTAACAACTCCTCAAAGAGACTTCATCTTTCTGAACTTTTTTCAGCTGCACCCAACTGAACATCTTATGTAAAGTTGGAAATCAATTATTATCTCTTTTTAAATTTTTATTATTTTTCAAGATTTTTAAAATTTACTTGTATTATATTTTTCCAGCTTAAACAGAATACAAAAGTGTTGCTAAGCATTAGAGAACTGGTGAAACATTCCACCTTACCTGTCATTTGAAAGCACTGAAGCTTGCTCATTTCATTCATTTAGGGTACCTCTTGCTATTTAATGCACCTTCTGCTAATGTAGTTGTTAAAATTCAAATAAGGCATTAATTAACTGCCACTCCATTCCTTTTTATAAGTATCTAGTGCTTCAGTGGTTTCACATAACCAAAGAACTATAACAATTAAACAAAGCAAAAAGGATACTTTTCTAAATAGAAAATATAATTAACAGTATTTCTTCTTTTTCAACTAAAACTCAAAAACCCTCTTAGTTCTCCTACAAAAGGAAATTGCTAAACTGCTGCTTCACAAAACTGTGCACTATCAGAAGTCAAAACAAAATTATGGAAGTCTAGGGACAGGTAATACGATTTTTTCCACTCATGTCACAGATGGTGAGATAAGTAACTTTGAGAAGTTTTATCAGAAATGGAATTGGCTTTTTTAAAAGCCAGTAGAAAAAATAGATCACTTATTTATGAGTAACTTCAGATAGAAACTCAATGTCTTGTGCCAAGCACATTTCAAAATATGTTTTTTAATCACCATTCCAAAGCACAGAATTTTGGGGAAAATGAAAACCATGAGTAAGATCAAACCTTTCATCAATAACATGGCATTTTCCAAAGTGGTGATGTCCATGTTCATTATCAGCAAAGATTCATTATCTATACATTTGATATTGGAATCCTTCTGATCTATGTAGAAAGCATGTGTGTTTGAAACTAGTAAAGGTATAAAATAACTATGTGCTTCATGTATTTTGCATTATACCTATACACACACTTTTGATAGGATTAGACAACAATAGTTTCTTCTAAATAAAGACTACAGAATTTTCTAGAAGAAGAAAAATGCAGAGATTTAGTATTAGCACAATGCAGGGCACATGGTAATCACCTAATAAATATTTGTGAGGGGAGGAAGGAGAGGAGAAGGGAGGGAAAGGGAGGGGAGGGGAGGGGAGGGGAGGGGAGGACAGGACAGGACAGGACAGGACAGGACAGGACAGGAAAGGAAAGGAAAGGAAAGGAAAGGAAAGGAAAGGAAAGGAAAGGAAAGGAAAGGAAAGGAAAGGAAAGGAAAGGAAAGGAAAGGAAAGGAAAGGAAAGGAAAGGAAAGGAAAGGAAAGGAAAGGAAAGGAAAGGAAAAAAATGAGTCAAAGAAATGTCTTTCTAGCTCTATTCAATATAGCTGCCTTGCAGTTGTCATAAATAAAAGATGAGTCATTAAAAATGAAAGCAAGTATTTAGAATGAAGGCAAATTCTTCACTGAAGGCACAAATTTATAACTGCAATTTCACTTCAGATTCCTCTAAATGATTTCTTTCCAATCTCAAACAAACCTCCATGGATTTAATTAAGGTGGGGTTTTTTTGTTTTTGTTTTTTGTTTTTAGACTTCCTCTCTTAATCATAGTATTTTCCTTGGTTTTCCTTACAGGTAGTTCTGGAAATACAAATTTAGAGATTCATTTCTTCTGTATCACTTCTACACAAAATAAATGGTGTTTGAGGGGAGCTCATCTAATAACAAATTATTTTATTTGATTGAGGGTTTAAAGATCTTTTTGGCTCAACCACTTTGCTCCGAGCCATTAAGAAAATCAGGAAATAATTTAGTAAGCTCTGATGTTACCTGATTTAAAGAGAAACTGTAATATAGGCAAAGGGTTTGGAGAAAAATGTGAGCATTCTATCTACAGATTCAAGAAGGTGCTCTCTTAGACAGCAGGGTTCAGTCTTGTTAAGAGAAGTTTATCTTTGTGCTCTTCCTTCTGCAGTTCTGAGACCCAAAGTTCACGTATCTGCTTCCCAATCTAAATGCAATTTCCCGAACAATCTCCTTTATAGGAAAGACTGCGGGGGCTGGCCTAAGGTAACATTTGCAGCAGCCGCAGCAATCACGTATCTCATTGTAAAAAACTAAGTTTACTTTTTGTTGCACATTATTTTTTTGTATCACCTGTATGTTTTGCTCTGGAACGGGTCACTTCTGAACAACCGGGCCATCCCAATTTTGGAACGGCAGATAGGAGAAAGAAAACCCTGAAGTACTTAGAAGTGACAACCGGGCTTTCTTGACCATCAACCTAGCACAGAGCAGTGATTTCATTTTGGGGTGACAGCAAGTATGCCAGCATATATGGTGAAATTACTTATTCAAAAGTATGTTTAGAAATGACCTTAGATTCCTTGTGGTCTTGTACTTGGATGTTAAGGGTTGTAATGAGTTAGAAAAAGGCAACTTTAATGACATTAGATACAAGCCCCAATCTCCAGGAGGCCAAATGCATTATCTAAAATGAACATCCCTTTTTAAAAATATTTGATTATTTAGGCAATTACAGTTGTCCCATTTTTTCCTCCTTTTACCCCCTCCACCTAGTCCACCTCCCACTTCCATAGTCAATCGCTGGAGGGGATACAGGCCTGCAGTATCCATCCCTTCTGTGGATGCTTGTCAAAACACAAGAAATGCATACACAGAAACAACCATGATTCTGTGGGGGAATAGAAACATGGCCACTTTCTCTAGTGGAAAGCACCCCGTTCCTCTACCCAAGTAGGTTTTTATTAAGAAAGCAGACTCGGTTTGTGGATTCACAGTCTGGCAGAAAGGATCAAAGGTGACAGGTAGCTTACAAAGATGCTAACACAACTCCTGCCATGATTCTGGGCAGAGATTGGAATTTTATTATATGAAAGGACTACAGGTTCCAAAGGTTTCCTGTCTGCCTTCAAATTCCAAGTTAATAAAATCCTCCAGCAAACATATCTCACAGGATCTTGCATATTCTACGTCCCAGGCCTGATTACCCTGGGGGTCCACTGTCTCTGGTCTGGGTCGCCCCTTTAGCTATTTGCTGTTTCCGTAGGCTTGAGCCTGGCAGTCAGGAGACAAAGGCATTCAGGAGACTTGGGTTTCTCACATCTAAGTACAAACACTCAGGCTTTGACATAGCCGAGGGGGCAGGGGTTGATGTCAATCACCCCTTCATATCCACAGCCCCGTGAGTCTCTTCCCAGAGGCCTTTTTGTGATCATGCCTGTCTTAGGTTCAATCTCTTTCTTAGAGAATTGTTACCCATCATTGGCTAATTGATCAAGCATTGAAGGCCAGGCACAGAACAGGCAGCGTTCATGCCAGGGAAATAAATTTTTGTCTCCTTAGTGGCTCTTGGTCCAAAGGTCTCTCACTCAGCCTAAGTCACGGGGGGTTACACCTTCCTGAGACCAGGCAGGGCAGTCCCCAACAAATCCTCACCACATGGTCCATGTCCATGGCTCCTTCATATATGTTCTTTTACTAACCCCTTCACTTGTTCATTGAGTCCCCACCTCCCCCTGCCCCTCCTACAGCTGTCAGTCTGTTCCATGATTCTATGCCTCTGGTTCTATTTTGCTCATTAGTTTAATTTGTTCATTAGATTCCTCTTATAAGTGAGATCGGTGCACAAATTTTTTTGAATTGGTGTTTCAGGATTTTTAGGGTTTATTCTTAGCAGTGGAATTATTGGGTCAAAACGCAGTTCCATTTTTAGTTTTTTGAGGAAATTCCATACCGTTTTCCACAGTAGCTGCCCAGTCTGCATTCCCACCAACAGTACACTAGGGTTCCCTTTTCTTCATATGCTTGCCAGCACTTGTTGTTTGGTGATTTATTAATGATAGCCATTCCAACAGGTGTGAGGTGATATCTCACTGTGGTTTTAATTTTCATCTCCCTGATGGCTAGTGATGCTGAGTATTTTTTCATATGTCTGTGTGTCATCTCATCCATACGTTCCCTTGGAGAAGTGTCTATTCAGGTCTTTTGCCCATTTTTAATGGTATTGTTTGTCTTACCTTTGAAATACTTTACATACAAGAGAGTAAGCAGTACACAGCACCAACTCTTGCTACTCTTAACCAGAAAACATGCAAGCTTTCATCTGTACCAAGTTATTCATTGTGTCATTATTTGTAATAGCAAAACATTGGAGATAACATGGTTGCCCATAAGCAGAAAATTATTTAAATAACTAGGGTACATCCTTAGGTGAAGTCCTATGCAGTCAAAAATAGGAGGAAGATTTCTATCTTTTGCTCTGAAGTGATTGTCAAGATATATTTTTAAGTGAAAAAGCAAAATGGATAACAAAATATACTACTATTTTGTCTAATAAAGGAAGGAAATTCAAATAAATATGTGCATTTGCTTTATTTACAAAAAGAAAACACTAGAAAGATAAATAAAAAACTAAAAATGTCAACTTATAGGAAGAGAGAGTAATGGATGTATCTTGTTATACAGTGTGACTTTGGAATCTTTAAAATGGTTTACATATTTATAAAGTAAAATTAAATTAAGAGTTGTCCATAAAAAATTAATTAAAACAACAACCAAAGAACTTGTGTCAAGGTGCTGCTAACCACTAACGATTTACATGGTTATTGGTTAGCATAATCATATAAATGAGGATTGCATCAAATGACTTCAGAAGACAATACTTTTGCTGCATATTCTTAGTGGAATACATGCAAATTAAATTTCCTTCTTTATATCTTTTTGTCTTAACAATTCCATAATAAAGTTTTTAAAAACTTTTAAAATTATGCTCTGTCACATTTGGTGGGCAAATATCACTTTCTTTAAAAGTAGACATAAAGCTAATTGTGCACACCAAAAAGTAAATTATAATTTTACTCAAAAGTAAATTTCAAGAAGTGCTCTTATTGCTGATTATATGTCATCTTTTCCAAAGAAGTTCTTTTTTCCCTCATGAAGGGGATACCAGATAGCTAATGCAGTTTCAAAACAGGCAAATACAGGGTGTACCTTCAACCTTGTTGGAGTTACACTTCCCCCGGAAAAGAAGTTTCCATTCACAGAGCACTGCAACTTTCAAGTTCTATCATGTTTATGGAAACAAAACAAAAGATTTGTCTAAGAGTCCATTACAATGGGAAAGTAATAAAAGAACTGCAAAATCAATTTCCAGCATATTCAACAAAATTTTAAATGTCACATTAAATTTCTTATCAGGATTTTACAAAAGAAGAATAAGTTCCACACAAGTTTAGTTGAGAATGAAACAGGCTTGCATCTGAGTCTTTATTGTAATCTTTCAAAATGATGATTAAATATATATATATGTATATCTCTAGATAGATAGGTGATAGATGATTGATAGATTGATTGATTGATTCTACTTGGCATACAAGAATATTAATTGAAACACTGCTTGAAACCCACAGTAACCATCAATAGAACATTACAATTTCATAATGACTTTAGCCCTGTTTTATGCCATGTCCTATGAAGAATGGTGTAAATGCCAGGATATCACCCCAAAGGAGGGCTCCATATGGCCAAGAGGGAGGTTGCCCAAATTAATCACTGGAAATTCTGCCAGGACAGAAAAAAAAAACAAAAAACCTATAGCATAGAGGAAACAAAACCTGCACTGAATCCAAGACACAAGATTAGAACATAATGAAGTAAGAGGCGATAACCTCCGTGGCTGAGAACTTGGAAAAATGGGCCAAGGGGAAAAAATCAGGATTGACTTGGATTCTTAAGGAGTTGGCTCCTAGTGAAGTTAAATATTGTTTATGAGTATCTATGAGCACGTAAGTCAAGTGAAAAATCATGAAGGAGGTTTCTTTTCCAGAATTTCTTCTTTAAAAGAATTACCACTCAAATAAATACATTGTAAAAGAGAAGTAAAACAGTTACAGACGTGCAGGTGTGCCTGCTTGGCTATGGCTCCACTGTCAGAGCCTAGCAATGCCATCAGTTCTAATCAATAACATTAACTAAATATCTACTTTAAGGAACTATGATATGATTGAGTACCCACTATATAAGGCACTGTGAATGATGAACACCACGTAGCCCTCGACACCAAGAGTAAATCCTTGTTAACACCTGAGAAGGGGACTTCCTCCGCTGTCTCCAGGCTCCTCCCCTACACGCCCACACCCCCAGCTCCCCCACCCCCTACTCCTCCACTACAGAAAGAAGTACTAACTGAACCAGCCAGATTCCAAGATTCCCGTGAAGCCAATGTTGCCAATAAGCAGTCCAAATTAATTTCTTGCACGTTAGAACTCAGAAAGTTTACCTACCACACACTCATTCTTGAGGCTATATATTTAACAAAACAAGGGAGAAATTAAAACAGTTCAGGAAATAGTGGGCCCAACTGAGAAAGCAGCAAAAGGAAGCCCCAGCATAATCTCAGGGTTTGAGAGCAACCCCCATAGATTGTAGACAAATGGCGCTGAGAAAGAAAGGTTTTCTCCAAAAAAAGGAGACTCCATGAAATGGGTACTATGAGTAAGAGGCAATATAAACTTGAAAACAAGGCAAAGATTCTTTTTTTAAATCAGTAATTTAAAAAACAGATGTATAGCCCTGGCCAGTGTGGTTGGAGTGTCACCCCATAAACCGAAAGGTTGTTCAATTCCCAATCAAGGCACATGTTTAAGTTGTGGGTTGAGTTCCCAGTTGGGGTACTTATAAGAGGCAACCGATCGATGTTTCTCACATCAATATTTTTCTACTTCTCTCTCTCCCTCCCTTTCCCTGAGAAATTTCAGGGAGTTGGAGAATAAACAAGTTTACAAGAAAATAAAATATGATATGAGATTACACAATTGTTTCAAGTGTGAAAAAAATCCATTTGACTTTGTTGTTGGAACATCCTCTTCTGAATGACACAGGAGTCATTATTTGGATTCATAATGAAGGAAATATAATCCTTAGCAATATTTACATTATTAAAAATAAAAAATTTGTATATTGGATTTTTACTTTTATTTATTCATTGGATCTATTTCGTGCACTGTGCTACGAACTGATTATAATTTATTTAAACAAACCTTTCGAGAAAGCATTGGAATACTTATTTTGATCACAGCACAGAATGAAATGTAGCTACGCCACAGTAGGTACATCTCAGAGTCAGTGAGAGAGGTGCGTGATGGGAAGGGAGGGTAGAGAGACACCTGAAGGGTCTGATAGAGTCGCTTAACATAAATGAGAGTTTGCGGTAATTAGGTTGCAGGAACAAGAAAGGAAAGTAAAATTATATTGTTTAAAATTCCAATAAATAATAAAATTTGGAGTAGCAGAAAGAAGGGAATGTAGATGTTGGTGAGTTAAATCCTCATCATGCATAGCGGGGAGTCTATAGCCACTGCCATATTAAAACTGATTATCAAGCAAAGGAAATATGAAGATGTTATTGAGAGGTATAATTAGAAGTTTTTCAAGTTCCTCCAAAAAAACTGCTGGTTTTTAGATTGAATTTATAAAATTATCTAAGAATAACCAACATTTTCAATATAAATTAATACACACTTAATAGTGTGTCTCTATGAGCAAGATATGTATGTTTATACTATTCAGATATATTTATGTTCTTTCATAGAATTTTAAAATCTTCCCCATGAAGATCTTGTGCATTTATTCTTTCAACCAATCAACAAATATTTGTTGAGCTCCTACTGTGTTCCAAGCAGTGATCTAGGCACTGAGGATACAGCAGTGAACAGGCCAACTGTTGAGGCAGCAGCTCAGATTTTAATGGGGATGTTCGTTAGTACACTCTTAACAACTGATAGTATTTGGAATTATTTTAATTTATGGTTTTTTCTTTAAATTATTAGTTTGTTATTGTTATCATGTAGGAAAGCTATTGATATTTGTACATTAACCTTAATTTACCTTCTTCTGCCACTCTCATATTTAATACATGCTTTATTGATTCTTAAGAGGTATTATGTAAAGTCTTTAACATCATTATCAATAAATAATGCCGCTTTTCTCTCTTTCCTTTCAATCTTCATTGATCATTTTTCTCTTGTTGTATTGTATTATCTAGCCTGTCTTTTTAAAACACCAATATGACCATGGCACCCTTCTTAAAATCAATGGCTTTCTATTTTCTCCAAGATAAAGAAAAAAAATCCCATCTCACTTTCCAACTCATCTCGTACCATGCACTCCTCACATTCCCCCTCCAGACTCATTTGCTTGCCCCCAGACATGCTCTGACCCCTCCCAACACCCAGTATTGTCTAGTGCTGCTCTTTTTGCCAAGAAAACTCTTCCCTTCTTCATTTGATCTGATTACCACTCTCCCTATAGTACAATCTCAGATCAAAAATTTCACTTCATCAAGGACTTTTTCCCTTTTTCTTTTCCATAGGCTCTCATAGGACTTTATTTTACAGTTGCTTTGAGATTGTGTGATTAACACCTTTACCCCTCTGCTAAGCTGTAAACAGTCTAGGAACCATCGGAGAGAGAAACAATGACTGTTTTCTCGCTGCTTTATCTCAGGCACCCAGCATTATTCCTGGCACATGATGTAAATTCAACAAATATAAGCTTCTTGAATAAATTAATTTAAGTTAGAAAATTTGTTCCTTAAAAGTATGTGGGTGAGTTTTCATGAGGTATTATTTAAAAAAATATTTCAAGTCCTCAATTTTTTTTATAAATAAAAATAGCCCTCCCTTGACAAGTGTGCCTCAGTTGGTTGGGCGTTATCCTGCAAAGCAGAAGGTAACTGGTTTGATTCCCAGTCAGGGTGATCCAAACAACAGCCCGCAGTGTCTTCAGTGTTATGGATGAGATAGAAGATAAATTCACATGGACTACCGAGTCCTGTGGAGGAAAAGGGGTGGCACAGCTACCCTTTCAAGGGGAGGGTGCCTCAGAGCAGCCCGGCCACTCTCTCTAGGGGAGAGCATGCCCATCCTTCCCTTCACAGGTTTTTATTGGGCTTAATTTGCACAGGAATACATGTACAGTTTATTAATCATTGTCAGGCAGTAAGGATCAAACAATAGATAACAAAGAACTCTGAGGGCCTATTCTGAGTCAGGGTCCTTTAGCTAAAGGGCTACAAAACTTTGGGAAACAAACTCATTTCCTGATCAGACCTTTATCATTTAATTAAGAGCATTCTTAGCAAAGCAGCTTTCACAGGAGTTTATGTATTCTTTCTTAGGCCTGGGAACCCACCCTTTCCAGCACAGGGCTGCACTGCCCTGTCATTGTTTCAGGATTAAGTCAGGCAGAGGAGGCGAGACAGCCAAGAAATTAGGAGACTTCTCACAGACAGAATGAGGACTCAGGCTTTGTCAAAGCCGAGGGGTGAGGGTCCATCACCCCCTTTCTCCATAGCCCCCCAAGTCCTTCCCTGGGGCCTCCACATGATCAAGCCTGTCTTAGGTTGTTTCCGTCTTTGGGAATCTTGTCCATCATTGACTAATTGATCAAGCACTGGGGCCCAGTTATGGAAAAAGGAGCAGAAGTGGCACTCCTGCCAGGGAGACAAGCTTTGTCTCCTTAGTGGCTTATGGTCTGAAGGTTGCTCACTCAGCCTTAGCCATGGGGGGCGGTTACAGCTCCTGAAACCAGGCAGGGTGGCTTTCCCCCTTTTTTGTTTTTTAAATCAATTGTAGTTGTTAGGCCTGTGAAACCTACTATTTGCTGTTTCTGAATACAATCTTAAGAAAATAACCTATATATATATATATATATCATAAAGCACAAATAAGGATTAAGACAAGGGGATACCCAAGGGCTGCTAGGACCCAAACTTGTAAATTCAGTCCATTGATAAATTTTGCAAATGCAAGGGAATAACAAGAGTAACAGGTCTGGTTACATTTCAATCTTTGGAAGAATTAGCACAGACTTCAGGAAGGGCAAATCACAAAGCAGCCTAACTATAATGCAGGCCTGATTTCCCATGGGAGAACTTCTTTACGGGTGCAGTCCTGCATGCCAACTCACCCCCCACTGGTTCTCCACATGGGTGCTGGGCCACATTTCCATGTCTCGAGAAGCAGTTCCCGACATCAGGGCACATGCCAGGTTTGGTCCCTGGTTGCAGCACATACTAGAGGCAACTGACTGATGTTTCTTTCTCACATTAACAGTTTTTCCCTTTCTGCTTTTCTCTAATAATAAATAACATATTTTTTAAAATAAACTTGCTGAATTCCAGGTAAAATTATTTTTTAAATTTATAAAATCTACTTTATCAAAATAAAAATGTTAAGAAACTTGTCATTTTTTATCCCCCAATAAGATGTTTCAGTGTGGGAGTATTTGAGAGGGAACAACAAGGGGAGAACTTTCTAATGTCAGCCCCTTTATGTATCATAGTGTTTACACATTTTTCTTGTTTCACTTTCAGAACAGTTTCACAAGACCTGTACTTATTATTTCTCATTAAGATGGCAGAAAGGAGGCACAGAGGAGAGACACAAGTAGCTTCCAATGCAACATTGCCGGAGGGCAGTTTGGGAACCAGCCCCTGTGCTAAGAGCTGAGTCAAACCTACTGTCTTTTCCCATCACTCCCCACCAGGTTGTAGGATCTCCTGACAAGCTGGCTAGCAGGCCAGGATATCACATGAAGGGTAGAGTGATTACCATTCTGGCAGAAAATCGGGCTGTCTGCTCAATTGTTGTTTTGTTTATTGCATAAAATTTACCTGAATTTTATTACAAGGGGGGTATGGTCTACACTTTGCTCTTATATCCTTCTCTGCCCAAATGATGGCCCAGGTCCAGACCTGAATTTCTTCCATTCTTTAGGATGGAGTGTCTTCGGTAAAATGACCATGGAAGAAAGTACTGATCGAAATACACCATCCTAGGGAAGGAGACGGAGTCGGTGTGTGGGGGAGAAGGAGAAGAGGCAGGGGCAGGGGCACGGGTGTGGGGAGGTGTGGTGGCAGCTCCAATAGAAGGGCTGGGAGTCAGGCCTGGGAACAACTCCTGCCCCTTCTCCTCTTTCATTATCCCATTTGCACAGCCTTCTCTTTGCTCCTTAACAGTTTCCTTAGCCCCGTTCTATTATAAGACACTATACCAGAAAGCAGGAAAAAGAAAAAGCCCAAATTAGAACAAAAGCAAGGATGCTCAGTGTCCCTAATAACTTGAGATCTTTCCTAAGGGCTTTCCCCTCTAGGGTTTTTAACAAGTGAGGGATGTAATCAGAACCATTTCTAACTGAGGGCACATAAATTCAACATGGAACTCTAATTCAGCATATAAACCAGAGTAGGTCTCAAGATGTAAATAATTCATATTTGGTAGAATTTTTTAAATACCAAAAAATTATTAAATGTACACAAATATATACATGCCAGCCCTTAAAAAAGGCACAATAAAACAGAAAAACTAAAAACCATATGTTATTAACAAACCCAGAGTACCACCAAGCATAACATCCTCTGAGGAAACAGTTGTACAGCACTCTGCAGGCTCCTGACCCAAGGGCAGGCCTACTCCTGCCCTGAAGAGAGGGCAACCTTACGCCTCCCAGGAAGCATGCTTCCCCCAGACCTGGGCCGTACCCACACAGTCTAATTCAAGGGCATATTCTAGAGGCATTTTCTACTCTAAACTCAATGCTTTAAATGTGTTGAAAGACTGCTTTTGAAAGTAGCTGAGAACAATGTTTTGAAGTGAGGCTGAGTAGAAAGTGTTCCAGGGGCTGTGGACTGTCCATCTCCATCTCAGAGTGAATTGAAATTCAAGTTAAAGGCTAAGGTGACCCTGGCTCTGAGACCTTAACTCTGAAAAGTAGAAGCTCTGCATTACATTCCAAACATCTCTCTCAGGCCAGCTGAGCAATTTTTATTTTTTTAGTAGTTGGGAATACCCAGAATGACTATCACCCTGGAATCTAACTATTTTTTTCTGTGTTTTAAGTAGTTAATTATATTGAATAGTTTAGAACATATTCCTACACATTTTTGTTCAATGACATTGGGAAATACATATCACTATACACTTATAAAGTAAATACAATAATTTTATATTATGGACATATTTGCGCCATTGTTAGAAAGAATCTTTAGGCTCTGGACAATAAATAGACTTTAAAAATAAATTTTTCCAAAATATTGCATCATTAGAATTAAAAGCACATGGAATAATGCCACAGAAGCGAAAAAAGTAAGCAGGCAAGTGAATGAAAACCAGAAATCAGGGGAGCTTAAGAGATATTCGAAGGATAGAATCAACAGTGCCAGCTGACAACCTGGATAGAGAGGTAAGCAGAAAAGCAGGTTAGAGAGACCCCAATATTTTTGACGTGAGCAATTCTCTGTGTAGCAATACAATAGGTAATACCAGCTCACAACCACAATTTGGGGTGATACATACAGGAAATACATGATATAGTTGGTATAATTTTGAAATGTTTGTCAGCTGAGCAGAAATAAATCTAGTAAGTAGATAATACCTATAAATCAGGGGGAAAATTGGGATATATATTTTTTATTGAGGTACAATTTACAAACTATAAATTCACTTATTTTTTAAATGCACAGTGCAATAATGTTTAGTACATTTTGAAGCTCTGAAATCATTGTCACTCCCACTTCCAGCCCCATGCAGATACTGACCCGCGTTCTGTCTCTACAGTTCCAGAAATTTCATGTAAATAGAATTAGCCAGGATGTATACTTCTGTGTCTGGCTTCTTTCACTAACTAGAATGACTTTGAGACTAATCCATATGGTCATATGCATCAATAATTCATTCCTTTTCACTGCTGAGTAGTATTCCATCCTATAAATATACTCATTTTGTTTATCTATTTACATGTTGATGTACATTTTACTATAAGTTTGGCTCTTATGAACATTTACAAAATGTCTTTCTGTGAATATATATTTTCACTTCTCTTAGGTAGATATATAGAAGTAGAATTTACTTTTTAAGAAACTGCTAAATTGCTTCACTCAGTGATTGTATCATTTTATATTCCCGACAGCAATGTATGAAGGCAGCAATATACATTAGAATGTCACCTGTGTATAAGTAGTAATAGAAACATGAGTGGCATCATTCAGCATATTTGTCAAAACAGGGTAGATTGTGCTGCATTAACAAGCAACTCCAAAATCTGAGTGACTTATAGTAACAAAGGTTGGTTTCTTGCACTTGCAATACATTCATCAAGGGTTGGTTGCTGCTCTGCCGTATTTCATCGTCATTCTGAAACTCAGAGGTGCCTAGTTCCTGGAAATATCATGTATAATATGTTAGAAGATTTTATTGGGCACCAAGTAGGCTAAGAACCAATTTCTGATAGGAGATTTTGCCTTCCATTTATTTCTCCTTTATTTTCCAATGCAGTTGTCAGCTTATAACAATCTATTTGAGGTAAATACACTAAAATAAAGGATTGTCCCAAAGATCTGGAATTAGAAAGATAAAGAGTGATGATTTGAATGCTAACAACATTAAGAGGTCAATAATATACTACATACTTGGAACATTATTTTAAAACTCATCCCTTCCTTGGTGAAGTGTACTTAAGCATAGTTTTCCACACCACATATGACTGAACCTGCCTGCATGGCACATGGGCCTCCTCTGACTTTGCTCCTCTCCTGCACAGACAGAATTAGCCACTGATGGTAGTCTGAAGAACACATTTTGTTTCAAAACTGCAAGGTGCCATTTTGAACATCACTTGCATTTAGGAACAGAACTAACTGAAATGAAATCAAATGCCTGAATTTGAAAAATTACTCACCTCCCAACTTTGGTGAAAGTCTTAGAAGTCATTTGCAAACCAATTATGATTCTAGGTAATTTAAAACTGGGTAAATTAATATATATACTTATATTAGAGTAACTAAATAAATATATCCTTATATGCTGGATAGTCTCAGCAGTGAGTAGCCAGAGAGTTGGGGGCGGGGGGAGATGCCCATATTAAGCAGTCTTATGCTCCAATAATGTGTGCAACAAGACGAGACAAGACACAGCTCAATCCCATTTTTCTTCCGAATTAATGCCACTCTGAGAATGACAAAACACTGTACCTGAGGCATCAGTATTACTCATTCTACTGCTGTATTCAATTTACCTCTTGAGTTTACCAAATGTTAGTAGCATATACTAGTCCAGAGTGGTAAAAAGAAAATACTTGAGTAAAGATTTAAATATTTACTAGGGAAGATATGGATATTGATGACATTATGAGCTACAAAATGAAGGAAATAAATGGCCTTAGTTATATAAAAGGGACTTGAAAAACATTTCTGTTTAAAAAATTTCTCATAAACTACATACAGAATTACTGCATATAATAACATTCATACATGTTTCAGATGCTACTTATATGAATTTGTGTAGCATTTCCATAAGATTTAAGAGATTCTCTGACAATTAGATGTCACAAGAACAGTTTTTCCAAATAAGTAAATCTTTATTATTAAACAGGTTAAGAAAAAAAAAAAAAAAACAGCTTGGTTTGTGAGCTTATCTATGTACAAGTAGTCGAGAGAAAAAAAGGCAAATTACTCTTCTTTTTCTCTTTTAGAAAATAAGATAATCTGCTACTATCTCTGTTTTACAAACTGAAATTTACTTTAAGGAATGGTAGGTAAGAATTAAAAAATAATTTTAACCTTAATTCCTTTGAATAAAGCCTGGAATAGAAAATTAAACACTGATATATATATATATATATATATATCTCCCCCTCTCCCCCTCTCCCCCTCTC